>CAUYON010120188.1:0-17475 GCA_963573935.1 Arctocebus calabarensis
TGGGGGCGAGGGGGACCGAGCCTGAAAAGGAATGGGCGAGAAAGAGAGAACGAGACCAAGCAGATTTCTTGTCAAGGTCCGTTTAATGGCTGCGGAAAGCCAGTTTTTAAAGCTTACAAGTGAGTAGGGGGAGGAAGGGGCGAGATAAGGGAGCGGGTTGTTTGCTGATAGGCAGGTTTGAAGTTCCGGCTATCGGCTGGTTACGGGCGTGGGAAGGTAAAGAGGGCGGGGTATAGCTGGAGTCTTGCATTGGCTGGGGCCGCGGTGTGGTGAGGCTTGAATGTCGTGGCTGTATTTTATTGGCTTTGGGTGGTGTCATGTAACACCTAGAACTAATGGAATGAAGACACTGCACCCGGAATGCTGTCTTCATCGCGCAGGCGCACATTAAGCGGAGGGGGACTATGGGGAATTTTTGAACCCATGGGGTGGGGAGGTTCGGTTGAGGGTGACATTATCTTAGGCCATGGCTGGCCAGGCTCAAACCGGCCAATAGGCTTTATTGTGACCTTTTTAGGGAGGGCCAATGACCATACGGGCCAGGCTTTTCCGCGGGAGCTGCGGCGGGGAGGAGAAGGACTCCCAGCGCCTTTTTAGGTTAAAGAGCCTGATGGTCGCCAACAAGCAAAGTCACAGGGAAGGCTCATGTTCGCATCTATGAGCTGACTTATTTATGCTTGAATATAGATGGTGTTCTGATGCCAAATCTTCTCCATCTTGATTTCGAGGGCTGTTGACCTTAAACCAGGAAAGAGAATTTCTGCATATTGCTTGGCACCTTCCCATACGGCCCCATGATCAGCAGCTTTCTACAACCAGCCGAGAATTTTTTTTTAATCATTCTAAAACTTACTATGGGTCTGTGAGTCTTAGTTACAAGCCTACCAGCAATGAACACATCAAAGTATTTCATAATAAAATAGTAAGACTCTGTCTTTAATTAAGGGAGAAATAAGACAAAAGTAACTCAGAAAAACCTGCCTGCCTTTAGACAGGACTAATGAAGAGTTTCCATTTAGAGCATCCCCTGAGATTATCAGAGAACGAAGTCTGTCTGCTGCCTTCACGACCAACATCTCAGAGATCTCAGGTCAGCTGTCCACCCCCACCCCATGCTGAGTACCACCTGGGAGCAGGCTCATTGCACAGGTGGGTGGTAGGTGCCTGAACACTGCCACTCAGAGAGCGGTAGGGCATGCCAAACACACACACACACACACACCTCCCGGCCCCACGAGCCACTTGTTCAGGATGGAAGGCACGGTGGCTGGTTAAGAGGCACCTAGAGCTTTTCTAAGGGAACCATTAGTACTTCAACCAGGGTGATGAAGACAGGTCTTCACCTAGCAGAGAGATTTGCCCACTGAGTGCAAATCTGAGGTTAGTACAGGTCACAAAGACCTGCTTTGGGGTGGGGAGTCCTGTGGGGATCACACAATGATCATTAGCAGGACACTTCCCACTGCCTGTCCTCTCCAGATGAGCCTTGGCGGCCTGGTCCAGCCCATCCTCCCCCTCCCGTAGACAGCTGCTAGCATGGACCCTTCCTGTCCTGTGCTGCTCTGGTTACCCTCACTTTGCTAAGAAGACTTGTACTTGCACAGAAGTTTTGGGCATTTTAGTGCATTTGGCCTCTGAAAGGCCCCTCAGGGCTGAGAAACATGCAGCATCTATGTGTGCATTACCCCCTGATGTAAACAGCCCTCATCATCTCAGAGTGTCAGAGCCCCAGAGATCAGTTCAAAGGAAGTGGCAGCTGAGCAGAAGGAAAGCCGGCAGACCTGGGAGCTCAGAAACCTGCAGACCAGCACAGTGCCCTGAGGTGCCAGGACTACGCACGCCCTCATCTGGAGATGCACCAGTCTCCTTCACACACACGCACAGCCTCCCACACACATGGTCCTGGAACAGCTATTCAAAAATGACTCAGAAGAATTGCCACTCTGAATCACCAGCACCCACCCCTGCAGTGCCCTGGCTTTCCTGGGAGGTCCTCCTTATAAATCCGGGCCCAGCCTGGTCCTGCTCAGTTGATGAGATCACGTCCGGGGCAGAGGTGGGCCCGTCTCGCCAGGCTCCGGCTCCAGGCACTCCTGGCTCCTCCTTGCTCCCTGCCCTAGTCCTCCTCTCTGACTCCAGGGCCCCTGTGCTGCTCCCTTGGTCTGGAATGTCCATTTCCCTTCCCTCCATCAAGGAAACCCCACCTATCTAGGACCCTCCCCCAGCCCCACACCATTTTGTGTACCCGCCTGTGGTTATACTGTGTCCTCTGCTGCATATCCATCGTCCAAAGTTGTGGCATTCTTAAAGATGGGGGGGACACTGCTCTGCTTCCATGTGCAGTTGAGCCAGGGAGCTGTCTCAAACCAAGTCATCATATTCTTCCCAGGGAAGAAGTCAGTGTACACTGTGCACTGCCACACACCAAACCCCTTCTGAAAGGGAAAAGGAAAAACTCCTGTCTTCCTAGTGTCCAACATGTCAAAAATGCCCTAAAGAAAGCAGAGGCCTCTCTCAATGACAAATTCCATTTACTTCAACAAAATGTCAATTTGGCACAAGGGCTGATGCTGCCCCCTGAATGCCAACACACAGGGATCTCCAGCGGCAGGCACCTCACACAGCCCTGCATCTCTGGTGTTAGGGAGCACTTGCTGAGGCCCCAAGGATTTGGCAGAGCATGGAACAACATCCCTGAACTATGTAGCTCAGATTCCATTAGGGAGACAGACAATGAACAGTGGTGAAAACAGCTGTAATTTCCAATAGCTACATGCTCTGAGAAGGGACACAGACAAGGGTGCTGGCTGTGCCTAGAGGCAGGTGCTGTGGCCAGGGTCAGGGCCCTCTCCCTGTGGAGCTGACATCTGGCCAATAACCCCATTGAAACTGAAACAAAGGAGTGAACCCGGGGGCAGGGACAACCCAGGCACAGGGAACCAGTGCAGGGTACCAAGGTAGAATTAACTCCTTGAGCTGGACAAACAGCAAAACGGCTGAGTGCCTGCAGCCACCGCTCTTCCTTCCACTGAGCGTCTTGAGGGACATTGCTGCGGGATGCCGCCAGGGGCCTCATCATTTTGAGCTTTCAATCCTTATCTATAGCACTGAGGTAAGACAATTTCTTCTAAGCTGCTGAGTTGGAGCGTTACAAAAGCTTAACAAGCACGAAAAGGTCTGTCTGGCATTTCCTCCTTCTCAGCCACCCCATCTGACACCGTTGAGCTGCCTCCCTGTTCCACCTGTCAGGCTGGGAGGTCTCAGAGGAAGCCTGCTGCTGCATCTCAGCCCTTCCAAGAGCTTTCTGTGGACCGTGCACTTTGGGATCCTTCTGGACTTGACATGTTATGTAAATTTGAGTGCATTATCTTAATCTCAGCATAGATTTATCCTTCTTTTCAGGCACGAAGTTAGTTTAATGATGCAGCTGCTGCAACACAGGGAAAGCAGTGCCTGTAAGGAAAACCACAGCCCCAGGAGGCCACACAGAGCTGTTTCTCTGGAATCCCCCAAGCCAACATCAGCATCCATCCAACGAAACAAAAAGAAAGGTTAAGTGCCCAAACCCCTTGGAATTGGAATGTTTCCATATCTAAAAATCAACTTTGTGATCCCTAAGATCACCATTCTAGCCACAATCTCCACTCAGGCTGGAATGGAAATATATCCGGCGGGGGCGGGGGAGGGGCAAAAAAATGTGTACACATTTTAAGAGATCATGTTGGAAGTAAAACTGAACATTCCCCAAAAGTGTACTAATTGCAAAGTAAAATGGATATCTGAAGCATGTCCAGGTACACTTAATCAGTAAGGGTGCCTTCAATTCAACTTTAAAAAGTAACACACAGATAACATCTCTTGAAGTGTGTGTACATTTTTTGGCACCCTCTGTATATACACATGCAGGTGTGAAGATGGACTGTATTTAATATCTCAAGCCCTGACATACATAGCCTGGTCTTACTCCTCTCTCCCAGCCACTCCCCCACCTCCAAGCCCCTGTGCATGCACACTCGCACAAGCACACACACGCACATGTGTGGACAGCACACTCACCTGCACGGACACACTGGCTTGTTGCACATGCACACACACACACATGCACACTTGAATAAGCAGGTGCACATACATGCATACACACTCATGAACCATCAGTTAGCATGCTCAAAATCCCAGGCAGAGCCCTCTTCACTGGTTTTTCCCACTCCCTCCATCCCCACCCAAATTTACCACTCCCCTTCTCTCAGACCTTTCTAGACCACACTAACATGTTAAATAAATCTATGATAAAAATGGTAACAATCTTATTTGTTATATATTTCAAATAAATTGAGAGTATCTGTTATTAGGGCCCTTAAAAAGTTGGACTTAAAGGCTTAAGTAAAAAGGGAATTTCTGGCCCCACTGGAGCACTCAGGGGCAGAATATGCTGTGATGTTCCCCACGTCACAATCTCACTGCAGAGGTGGCAGCCAGGAGGGCCTGTGTCGGAGCCATCCCAGTCTGTGCCCTATAAAAGTTAATTCACTTGACTCCTGGGGTAGGGGAGTGAAAATAAAGTGAAGTGGGCGTCATTCGGGCCTTCATCCTACCCACGCAGGCACTGGGAGGGGGTGTACGTGCCTCCACCTCCCAAGAACCTGGCTTCAGATGGAAAGAAGCTGTCCCTCAAGTGGAAAAACCTACCTGCGGCCTTGATGATTTAGTAGGTGCCAGTCTGACCTGAAATAATAAATATCATTATGATGTCACTGTCTCACTGCTCCTTTTTAGAGACTCTAGACCTTTCTTCCAAAAACACAAGCTTATGAATAGGACTCTGTGCCTGCCATGTCGCCCACAGGTCAGTGCGGGCGTGGTGACTAGGCCAGGCACAGGCTTTACGAGACCCTCCCCAGCAGGCTCTCGATAGCCAGCTGGCCCTCCTGCCACTAAACTAACCCAACTCCAAGTGCCAAGTCTGAACTGCAGCTTGGCCACCGTGAGCTGGTAACTGGCAGGCACGCCGCCTAGAAGACATCCCTCTGCCGACCGTGTGGCCTGACTCACACTCACACCCTTCACTCTCACCTCCCTTTTCCTGAATGTGCCTGGGCGCCTCTGTGGAGAGTAGCAGCTGGGGATGAAACACCAGACCCACATTTTGATACACAATTGCCACTTCCAAGAAAGGTTATGTTTTGGATCACACAGTAAGGGGAGTGAAAAATGTCAGAGCTTTTTGGGGAAAGAGACAATAAGAAAAACATGTAAGATAAAATAACATGAACTAGCTCATCGGTTGTACCCAAGAGGAAGCAATCAGCTGAAGGTGACCCCTGGTATCCCCTGGCTAAGCATCCTCACTACCTCAAAGCCAAGGGTGCCATGCAGTGTGTGGGATCGTATCTGCTCTTCCATTTATGGGCCCTGAGGTCGTCTCTCGTGCTTCAGTGAACATGGGAATATAGTTATCTCTTTAACATACTGATTTTATTTCCTTTGGGTATATACCCAGAAGTGGGATTTCTAGTTCATATGATAGTTCTATTTTTAATTTTTTGAGGAACTTCCAAATTATTTTCCAAAACAGTATTATATTTTCTGTTTTTATTTTGTTGTTGTTGAGACAAAGTCTCACTCTGTCACCCTGGGTCGAGGGCTGTGGCATCAAAGCAATTTCAAACTCTTGGGCTCAAGCAATCCTCTTGCCTCAGCCTCCCAAGAAGCTAGAACTACAAGTGTGCAGCTAGTTTTTCTGTTTTTTGAGTAGAGATGTAGTCTCAGCTCTTGTTTAGGCTGGTCTGGAACTCCTGAGCTCAAACAATCCACCTGCCTCAACCTCCCGGAGTGCTGGGATTATGGGCCTGAGCCACCACACCCAGCATTCAAAAGCTTCTTCACTGCTCCCCGTAATGTGCAAGTGCCCCTGAAGCTTTGCCACACACACTTGCAGTTGAATCCATAGAGTGTTCTTTTAGAAGTTAGTCAGTAGATCCTAGTTAAGGAAAATAACCCTTATCAGTTTGAATGGGAAATTAGATTTGCCTTACATCACTTCTTCCTACAAAACGTCCTCTAAGAGTATAGCCTGACTTAGGGGTAAACACTTGAAGAAATTGGTCTGGGAGAATATTTTATGAGGAGAACCCCCCTGGCAATTGAAGCAACACCAAAAATACAATACTGGGATCTCATCAAACTAAAAAGCTTTTGCATAACCAAGAGCACAGTAAGTAAAGCAAATAGACAACCTTCAAAATGGGAGAACATTTTTGCAGGTCATGCTTCTGACAAAGGTCTGATAACTAGAATCTACTGAGAATTCAAACTAATCAATAAGAAAAGAATAAGTAATCCCATTTCTATGTGGGCAAGAGACTTGAACAGAAATTTCTCTGATGAAGACAGGTGCACAGCCTACAAACACATGAAAAAATGCTCATCATCCTCAATCATTAGAGAAATGCAAATCAAAACCACTTTGAGATATCATCTAACTCCAGTAAGATTAGTCCACATCACAAAATCCCAAAGCTACAGATGTTGGCATGAATGCAGAGAAGGGAACACTTCTACACTGCTGGTGGGAATGCAGCTAATACGACCTTTTTAGAAAGAAGTTTGGAGAACACTCAAAGAACTAAAAGTAGACCTCCAGTTTGATCCTGCAATTCCTCTATTAGGTATATACCCAAATGATCAAAAATTATTTTACAACAAAGACATCTGCACAAGAATGTTTATGGTAGCCCAATTCATAATAGTTAAGACACGGAAACAGCCCAAGTGCCCATCAATCCAAGAATGGATTAACAAATTGTGGTATATGTACACCATAGGAATACTATGCAGCCATAAAAAAAGATGGAGACTTCACATCTTTTATATTTACCTGGGATGAAGTTGGAACATATTCTTCTTAGTAAAGTATCTCAAGAATGGGGGGGAGAAAGTATCCAATGTACTCAATACTACTACGAAATCAATGTATAATCACCTACACACTCATATGAATGGTCAAACATAACTATAGTCCAGAAAGTAGAAGGGAAGAGGAGAGAGAGGAGAGGGGTGGGACGATATGGGAGGAAGGAGGGTATTTAGGGGGACCTCATCTAATGTGCATGATGCAATGGTACATTTCAAAACTATTAAGAAATGAGTATAATTGTGCTAGATGTTTTACTTAGTTCAATGTAAGCATTTCACATTTCACATCAAAGCAGTACCCTGAACCCCATAAATGCATCAATGTACAAAGTTATGATTTAATAAAAACCAATAATAAAAAAGAGTATAGCCAGCCTTAAATATTAACTATATTTGAAAATTAGCCTTTGCTTTCCTTACCACTCTCATTCTTCTAACATTTAAGTTCTTGAAGGTGTCTGTAAGCATTATAGCTATTATGAGAAGTAAAAAAATTTAAAATTAAAACTAATGATGAAATGAAAAACATAATTAAAGAGACCACTTTCCCACATCCACTGAGTTATATCTCTGAGACAGAAGTAAAAATCTCTCTGAAAGTAGAAAAACATAACTACAACACATACAACTCCCAAGTTTCAAAATAAAATTCAAGTTACAACAAACACTATTAAATATTTTTCATTATCAGTATCCTTATCATTAATAACATTCAATTTGGTTTCCTTCCATGCGGCAATTCTTAAAATGCAGTTTGGAGTTACCATTAGATTTATTTCCTTTTTTTAAATAAATGTGTTTGTTTTGTGCTTCTACCTAGAGGCAAAATGATTGAGAGAAGCTTTATTTTATAAACAAATGGGAGGTTCAGAGCTTGTCAAGTACTGATTCTGAACTTGACCAGGAAATTGCCCAGCCCCGGATAGATGGTCAGCTCTGGAGCTGCCCATATGTACTGGACTTGTGCTGGGCAAAAGCTTAAATGTGAAGATGCCCAAGCAAAGTGCACAAGACCAGTGTGTGCACTTACTCAAGCACTTGACCTAGAGTTCTCAAGTATACTGAATTTCCGCATTAGAGCCTCATTTCTACTTTTTTTTTCTTTTAGAGGTGGGGTCTCATGATGCTGCCCAGAACAGACTCAAACTCCTGAGCTCAAGTGATCCTCCTGCCTCAGCTTCCCAAGTACTACCGGGGTATACCAGCACATCAGGCTTAGCCCCTCATTTCTTAATAATCTACATAGTATAGAGCAAAGAGAAAGTTCAGGTGTCGCAAGGACAAATATTTTACTGTGTTCAAGACCTCTCTTTTCAGTGCTATCTCTAGTGCTGTCAATTTAGAATAATTCCTTATTTAGAAATATTTAGAAAATATTCCTTTCAACATCTTTTGGTTTCCTAACACACATTCTCTAACTTCTTCCTACCCAGGAAGTCTCCTTGGAAAATGTAGTATTTTCCCTTTAGTAAATGATGCTGCTATTTCATGCCCTTCATTCTCCCGGAGTATCCGTGCTGCTGAAGCGAGACAGCATTTTCCCTGCAGCGGGCTGTGCCTGTGAGATGCCCTGGCAAATGCCATGCGGAGAGCCAGCCTGGGTCTAACTGATCTGCATGGGCTCCCTCTGCTGGTTAACGCCGATGCCAGGAGCCCATGCAGAGCCATGAAAGATGTGAATTCTGAACAAGAAATTTGTATGAAAATAAATCAAACACAAGATCGCCAAAAATGTCAAGACCTGAGGAGACTCTGGGATCTACTTTTACTCCATTATCAGCAAATACGTTAGCCTATTTCTGTTTCACAGATGCTAGCAGAAGACAGAGACCCCTGGATCAGACACAGGATCACTCAGGACAAGGCATGCGTGCCTGTTCTCCTTTTCCTAAAATCCTGCAGGCTGGCAGGCAGACGCCCAGACACAGTACTACAAGCAGTGGGTTAGTTTCACATCTGAGGGACACTGAGCTTGGGTGACCACTGTCAAAGCAAACAGCACACAAGCCCATTCTTTTGTTACCTTACCCCATTCTCAAGGTTGTTTGAGATAAACAAAATCCTGAGAAATGGTCTAAAGAGAAGTCAGGCCTTTCATTCTTAAACTACTCAGCAAGACTTGTAAGATGAAGAAACCCATGGAGAACTGTCCTTTCCAATAAACACTAGATAATTATTATTGCTCATAATTTAAAGTATCAACTTCATTTAGGTTGTTACAGAATTTCTTTCTTCTTGCTTTTTCCTAAATGATTTCTTTTTTTAACTTTCCCCTATTACTGTTGGTTAAAAATCCCTCTAAAACAAGAAGTTAGCCCTTCACTATCTTTTATCAAATAGTAGTTGGCCCACTTGGTTGAATTATAAATAAGGATAAATGAGAACTAATATTTTGCAGAGTTTGGAAATTTTTAAAAATAAAATTACCAGATTGTGAAGCTCCTTGTTTGTATACGAATACTTTCCAGAGTCTCTTTTGAAATACTCAGGGCTATAGAATTATAATGGGACAGAATATTATAGAATGGCAGAAACCCACGGATAAGCCCTTAAACTTATAGCATCACAAAGTTTAAAGCCTTAGGGTTAGACAGAAACCAATTATAATATTTTGACAGCTGGGTTTTATGTTCTTATTTTAGCATTAGTCAAAAATCTTGTACCACCACAGTGTAACAGCATTAAATCAAGAAGTGCTCAAGTTTCCACTATTGCTATAAACATTTCTGTGTTGCATTCATAGGACACTAGATGTGTTTTCACACACTTCTCTTCTTTGTATCTCACTCTTACCATGAAGTTTGGGTAGAAAAGATTTCAAGATCTCCTTTCCATCATTGAGGAAGCTAAGAAGAAAACAGTTCCCCACAGCACAGCCTAAAGAGCATCTGTGCCCTGCTGTTCCCAGCAGCCCGCACTGCTCCTCAGCCCCCGCTCATGACACCATCAGCTGGGAGGCTGCAGGTGCCAGCAACAGAAAACCTTACTTGTTCTTACTTCAGCTGCAAGGAATTTATAAGTTCTCCTGACTGAAAAAGTGCAAGGGAGGGTCAGGCTTCTAGAGAGGCTTGATGAGTGCACCATCTGCTTCCCACTGACTTGCTTCATAATAAACTGCCCAGAGTGGTCCCATGCCCAACACTCATCCACAGATCACTCAGGTTCAAAGTGGTGTTCTCTTCTCAACTATCAAAGAACATTCTTAAGCATCCTTCTAATTAGACCAACTTAAACCGATCCTTTCAGCTGGGGCAATGTCATAGATGTGAAATAGCAGCCCTAACATTCGCTGTAGGATAACGTCCCTACATTTTTATTTTGAAAGTGTTCACCATGAAACACATATTCTGCAAGGTGCTTTATATGCTATATATTATATACACATATGCTATAAACACACACACACACACACATAGTTAAATTTGTTAAGCTTTAACTATCTCTGAGGCCTTGAAATGAATGTAATGTTTCGTATGAATTATCTAATTGATTTTCCACGACCTTACACCAGCCTTATAAGGCAGGTGCTGTTATACTCCTTTTACACGTAAGGAGGCTGAGGCTTAGAGAGATTGAATAAGTTGCCCACTGCCACACAGCCATGATGGGAGAGCCCGCCTTCAGCAGACAGGCTGAACCTGGGGCCCACATGCCCATCCCAAGCCGCTGCCCAGGAAAGGGAGGAGCAGGACTCCCCTGGCTGCACAAATGAGGGTGGTCTCTTCTCAGACTCACCTGCACCTTAGGATGAGACTATTTATTCAGAGAAATCCTGCAGTGAAGAAACTTTCTTAACTGGCTCAATACATTGCTCCCTGGACTCAGCTCCTACAGCTGAGGAGCTCCAGGTTTCCATCGTCAGCAAGATACTCATCGCATGGCTATAGTGAACTTCATCATAGAGAAGCTCGCGGTCCTTGGAGAGGGGGCTTTCCCTTGTTTAGCTTTGCATGGCAAGTTCAGCTGAGGTGGAGGGGCCCTCACCTGCCCCTGTGCTGGTCTACAGAGGACCCCACAGCTGGCTTCACGTGTTTCGAACTCTTTGCTGAGTGAGGGTGTTTGGACACTGAACATCATGAGTACTGGTAACGCTGCACTATTGGGCCCAGCATGCCAGAGAACTATGCAGGCATCCTGGCTGAGCTTCAGCAAGTTAGAGCACAGTGGGTCCTCACAGATACACCTCCTCGGGAATGGACAGAGGGTGGCTATCAAGCATCCAGGGAAGTGCACGGGGTGCCCCACCATCCAGAAGCTGGTTCGTGTCTGGGTCCCCCAAGCTGCGCACACAAAGCCCCACTCCAGCTAAAGCCATCTGCATCTCCTTGTGTCCTCTAAATGTGCCCTGTCCACAAAGTCAATACTCAGTCCGTCATTGCCTTTCTGGGCTATTTGCTGCCCTGTTCTGAGTCTCAGGCCACTTGTTTTTTAAAGCACACACCTAGAAAGAGGTTGTTTCCATCTGAGTCAAAAGAAGCATGAAAGAGCTACTAGCTCTGCAGCCATTCCTGGCTCCATGTGACCCTGGATGAGGCCACAGAGCATAGGAGGCTTTTTTGTCCCCTCCAAGTGCTGTGGCCACTTTCTTTTCACAGGCACTCTCTGTGTTCTTGGTGCTACTAAATTTGCCCATTGGTATGTCCACTCTCTCTCCAGGAGATGCACTTAAAATCTTAGTGCTTTCCATCAGCTGAGTGTGGAGAGTGAGGATTGGCGCTAATGTCCACCAGCCACTTGTGTTCGTTGGCTGGGAAGTCCTCAATATCACTGTGATGCGGAGACTCTTACAGGAGGATTGGGCTCACCATTAGTCACTGTCCTGGGAAGGTGATTATTTATTCTAGGGAAAAGCTCTTCATTTCAGGATGTCTTAGATTATACTGCCCAACCCAGACAAGGTGCACACAGCTGGAAGCACGTGTGCATGCCGCTGCTCCGCTCTCTCACTGCTCCCTGCTCCCACACCTGCAGAGGCCTCATCACGCTCCCTCAGCCACTTCCAAACATCATAAATCCACCCTCATCCCAGCATACCAAGCCTGTAGTCAGGGAGGAGGGGTCTGGACCGGGTGTTCAATGCCTCTTCTGTAACACATTAGGACCAAGGTAGAGACTGGACTCCTGCAGGAATGCCTCACAGGCATCTGAAAGCTAGAGGCATCTTTTTACCTTTTTCCCTGGAGCTGTTAGCAGATTTTCTATTTTTTTCTAATTGCATCACTATAAATTATGTGTTTTTGTTGTTGTTGTTTTAAAAAAATTCTCATTATGAACTGGTTTGATCAACAAATTTTCTGTCCTTACAGTTCACAGAGTATCCAGACCCTGAGGTTGGTGTCTGTGAAACAAGGCAGTAGGCCCAGAGCCTCACCAGCAATGACGGGACACATCTGATGGCAAGTGACTCACTCCGTGTGACATAGCACCAACTTACGTCATCTTGTCCTTAGAAAGCCTTGCTCTCTTCTGGCCTCAGCCTTGCTGCACTTCAGAATGAACTTCTTGAATCTGTATCCACAGGCTTCACTGCGATCTGACTGCCAACACCTGGAAAAATCTGGTTGCATGTTTGCTGGAGAAAACCAAAGAAACACATCCAGGATCCTCAGGAGTGCAAACAGTTGCTGTTTTATCTCTTTTACTTACAGCAATGTTCAGAACTGCTTAGTGCTAGCTGGAACAGTGGCTCACATTTAAAATCTGAGCACTTTGGGAAGCCAAGGCAGGTAGACCACCTGAGCTCAGGAGTTCAAGACCAGCCAGAGCAAAAATGAGACTCCATCTCTACTAAAAATAGAAAAACTAGCTGGGTATTGTGACAGATGCCTATTGTCCAGCTATTAAGGAGGCTGAGGCAAGAGGATTATGCAAGCCCAAGAGTTTGAAGTTGCTGTGAACTATGGTGCCACACCACTCTACCCAGGGAAACACAGTGAGACTCTCCATAAATAAATAAATAAATAAATAAATGTGTGGTGCTTCCTCTGAAGAAGGCATGGGAGGGAAAAGGCACCAGTACTAGACTATGTGATCTGAATGAGCCACAGTATACCTGCCTCCTTATCAACTCTCTTCAAGATGCTTTGTAATAATAAGGTGTTGGCACCTGTTGGATTTCTCTGTTACCATGTAGAATATCTCTACATGGTGGTGAAACCACCCAGAGTTGACCTGGATACCCAGAGTTCAAGGTTGTGGGGGAATAGCTAAGGGAACAGGTTCTAGAAGAAGACCTAAGTTTGAGCCCTACTTTCATCATTTTTCAAATGGTGTGATTTGAAATACAGTTGCTTAGCTTCTCTAAGCCTCAGTTTCTACATTTATTAAAGGGAGGGAGAGCAGTGCTGCCTCACAGGCCTGCTGGGCTGACTGCGGCCCTCCCTGAATGAGCAGCCCCATTGCAGTGTGGTGCTGCAGATCCTCCCATCAAGAGGGGCAGTCTCCTCCGTGAGTTTGGGACAACAAAATGCAGTGAAAGTTACATAAAACCATTTCTGCACCAGGCCTCATGAGGGTTTGCATTCTCTCACCTTCTCCCTGTTGCCACCCTGTAAACACAATGAAGTTAATCTCCTGGGTAGTGAGAGCCAAGTGGCCATCAGCTGAACCACTGCTGATATCTGAGAGAAGCCCTTCAGGGCCAGTTAGCCTCAGTCAGACTTTTGAGGGGAAATGAACATTGAGTTCATAACCACCGTGAAGTTTTGAAGAAGTTTATTAACTGATACAAAAATCCTAACTGGCATCAAATGTAAAAGCTTTAATTGGCAGAGGAGCAAGATGTTGGCCAAGTAACATGCAACCGGGCATGGTGAGACTGGGGAGAGAAGACTCCAGGCATCTCTGGCTGGTGGGGTCTGCCCAGAAACAACACTTTAGAAACACAGGAAGTCTGGACCCTTTGAGGAGGACAAAAGCAGTGGAGAACTGGCAAGTGGTTGCATGTGTTTGTTCGGTCTAATCCCACTGGCAGCTGACTCATCAAAACCCCAGGCCAGAGGCATGGTAACTTAAAGAGCAAAAGGAAATGAAAGGAAAATTAGGGCAAGGAAACAGATAAAAGAAAACATTCATGATGAAGAATCAGCAGAAAAATCCTGGCAACATGAAAAAAACAGTCCAGAGCAACCCGTCTCCCTCCAAGGGACTGTGAGGTAGCTACTGCAGAGGATTCCACCTATAAAGAAATGTTAGAAATGACAGAAGGGGAATTCAGAATACAAATGACAAAAACAATGAAGGAAATGATGGAAGCAATGAAGGAAACTGCTGATAAAGTGGAAAATAACCAAAAGGAAATCCAAAAACAGAATCAAATAATATATGAACAATACAAAGAATATAGAAAGGATATAGAAGAGCTAAAGGAACCAAAGCAGCCAATTAGGGAACTTACAGATACAATAGAAAGTATCAACAACAGATTAGACCATACAGAAGAAAGAATCTCAGAGGTAAAGGACAAAGCTCTTAAGATAACTCAGATAGCTAAAGAGGCAAAAAAGAAGAGAGAGAAAGCAGAACATTCACTGACAGAATTATGTGACTTTATGAAAGTGTTCAAACATATGACTTATAGGTATCCCAGAAAGGGAAAAAGAATGCCCCAGGGGCATGGAAGCCATACTAGAGAATATTATAAACGAAAATTCCCCAAATATCACCAAAGATTCTGACACACTCCTTTCAGAGGGATATCAGACCCCAGGTCACCTCAATTCTACCAGAGCTTCTCCAAGACACATTGTGATGAAGCTGGCCAAGTCAAGACAAAAGAAAAGATTCTGCAAGCTGCCAGGAGTAAGTGCCAGTTGACCTACAGGGGCAAATCCATCAGGGTGACTGCAGACTTCTCTAATGAAACTTTCCAAGCAAGAAGATAATGGTCATCTACCTTTAATCTATTTAAACAGAACTAAGCATGCTAAGCTAAGCATTAAAATTGACATAGAAATCAAATCATTTACTGATATGCAAACATTGAGGAAGTTTGCCACAATACCAGCTCTACAGGAAATATTTCAACCTGTTCTACACACTGACCATCACAATAGATCAACGGCAAAGTAAGAACTCAGAAATTAAAGGACAGGACCTAACTTCCACAATAATGTAAAAGATAAAACTAAGCAATAGACTCTCACAAAATAAGATGAATAGAACACTACCACACATATCAATTATCTCAATAAATATTAATGACTTGGATTCCCCCACTGAAGAGGCATAGATTGGCTGAGTGGATTAAAAAACACAAGACTGCACACATTTTTTGTCTGCAGAAAAAACACCTAGCTTCAAAAGACAAATTAAAACTCAGAGTTAAGGATTGGAAGACAATTTTCCAGGCAAATGGAATTCAGAAGAAAAGAGAGGTTACCATCTTATTTTCAGATACACGTAGATTTAAAGCAACTAAAGTCAAAAAAGACAAAGATGGTCACTTCATATTGGTCAAGGGAAAAATACAACAAGAAGATGTTTCAATTCTAAATATTTATGCACCCAACTTAAATGCTCCCAGATTCTTGAAACAGACCTTACTCAGTCTGAGCAATATGATATCCTATAACACTATACTAACAGGAGACTTTAACACTCCTCTTACAGAGCAAGATAGATCCTATAAACAGAAATTAAACAAAGATATAAGGGACTTAAATGAGACCCTAGAACAACTGTGCTTGATAGACGCATATAGAACACTCCATCCCGAAGATAAAGAATATACATTCTTCTTGTTACCCCATGGAACATTCTCCAAAATTGATCATATCCTAGAACACAAAACAAACCTCAACAGAATCAAAACAATCGAAATTTTACCTTGTATTTTCTCAGACCACAAGGCACTAAAGGTAGAACTCAACTCCAACAAAAACGTTCAGCCCCACGAGGGCATGGAAATTAAACAACCTTCCATTGAATGACATTTGGGTGCAGGAAGAAATAAAAGAGGAAATTATTAACTTCCTTGAGCATAACAACAATGAAGACACAAGCTACCAAAACCTGTAGGATACTGCAAAAGCAGTTCTGAAAGGAAAATTTATGGCTTTAGATGCCTACATTGGAAAAACAGAAAGAGAGTGCTTCAACAATCTCACAGACATTTTATGGAATTGGAAAAAGAAGAACAGTCTAAGCCTAAACCCAGCAGAAGAAAAGAAATATCCAAAATTAAAGCAGAGATCAATGAAATTGAAAACAAAAGAATCATTTAGATAATTAATGAAACAAGGAGCTGTTTCTTTGAAAAAGTAAATAAAATAGATAAACTTTTGGCCAAACTAACTATAAATAGAAAAGTAAATCTCTAGTACGTCAATCAGAAATGATAAAAGGGAAATAACAACTGATGCCACAGAGATACAGGAGATTATCTCTGAATACTACCAGAAACTTTATGCCCAGAAATTTGACAATGTGAAGGAAATAGATCAACATTTGGAATCACACCCTCTCCCTAGACTTACCCAGGAAGAATTAGAGCTCCTGTACATACCAAACTCAAGCACTGAGATCAAAGAAACAATAAAAAAACTTCCCCCAAAAAATGCCCTGGTCCAATGGCTTCCACCATTTCACACCAGAATTCTATCAAACCTCAAAGAAGAGCTTATTCCCATACTGCAGAAATTATTCCAAAAAATTGAGGAGGAGGCATCTTCCCCAACACGTTCTACAAAGCAAACATCACCCTGATACCTAAACCAGGAAAAGACCCAACTAAAAAGGAGAATTTCAGACCAATTTCAATAATAAATATAGATGCTAAAATTCTCAACAAAATCCTAGGTAAAAGACTACATCCAATCATCAAAAGTCATACATCATGATCAAGTAGGTTTCATCCCAGGGATGCAAGGCTGGTTTAACACATGCAAGTCCATAAACGTTATTCACCATATTAACAGAAGCAAAAACAAAGACCAAAGGATCCTCTCAATAGATGCAGAAAAAGCATTCAATAAAATCCAGCATCCTGAGGAGGCGGAGCAAGATGGCAATCGGGACAGATGCATAGCCCATTTCTCACAGGACATCAGTCTACCCACTCCCCCAGTCTGGAAGTCTAGAAGTCCAACTCACCCAGAATCCAGATTGTCTGCATTTCTTAGCTAGGAATGGGCATTGCATAGACGGTGGCTATACAGCTGTGCTGTTCCTGTGAATCCAGTAACTGTACAGGAAGACATAGAGGAAAAGGGGACTGTCCTGGCCCAAAGAAAAAGAGTATCTCAGCAGCAGACAGAGGCTAGGGTTCCCACACTGCGGGTGGAGGGTCAGAAGCTGCTGAGGTGCACGAACCTAAGAGGAGGCACCTTCCACCCAACTTCAGCATTAGTAGAGTGATCCTACTGGGGTCTATCTCTGGAGAGCCATCTCTCCATCTCTGGGGCCTTCCAGAGGGAGCCATACCTTGCCCTATAGGGATTCCAGTTCTGCAGAACAGCAGCAACAAAGATGCAGTGGCCGAGGAGAAATTATTTTGCTGTCTAGACATCCTCAGGTTTGGACCGAGCTCAGGTGAAACTTTCTTCAGCTGCCATTGAGCACCTG
>CAUYON010120193.1:0-26562 GCA_963573935.1 Arctocebus calabarensis
AGACTCGCTTGAGCCCAGGAATTGGAGGTTGCTCTGAGCTGTGATGCCGTAGCACTCTATCCAGGGTGACAGCTTGAGGCTCTGTCTCAAAAAAATAAAATAAAATAAAATAAAATTTGGGTCAACTTAAGGAGGTGTCGACTGTGGAGGTTCTACTGTATTCGCAGCAGAAAGTCCTGTGCTAAGGTCCCGTTTACCTGGCCTAGATTTCATACCCATAAGGAAACTAGTCCTGAGCAGGAGAATGTGGTGCTTTAATGGACCAGTCATATTCCACATGTATGGAGGATATATTCTGGGTGTGAGAGGGGCTCAGGCACTGTGGTTGTGGTCACTTTACTTATTCCTCACATAATTAAAAACTCTAGGCATGTTCTTTTATTATACTGACCCGTTTTGCAGGTTTAAAAACTGAGGCTTCTCGGAGCTCAGAGGCTTATGGCTATAATCCTAGCACCTTGGGAGGCAAAGGTGGGTGGATTACTTGAGCTCAGGAGTTTGAGACCAGCCTGAGCAAAGGTGAGACCTTGTCTCTACTAAAAATAGAAAAATAAGCTAGGTGTGGTGGTAGCCCCTCGAGGTTGAGCCCAAGGATTGAGGTTGCTGTGAGCTATGATGCCACCACACTCTGTCAAGCGGGACTAAGATTGTCTCAAAAAAAATAGAAAACGAAATCAAAAACCCAAAAGCTGAAGCTTGATGAGGTCAAGTGACCAGCCCACGGTCACATAGCTGGTAATTGTAAAGCTAGGACTGAAACCTAAGAAGCTTGATTTGGGGGAGCACCTTTGATGAGGGAAACAGCTCTCTTTGAGCCCAGGCCTCTACCATCTGTGAAGGCTGACTCACAAAGAGTAGGAACTTCACTGTAGAAGACTGTGTGGCTTAGTGGTTAAGCATGGAATCTGTAGTCAAATGGGTTTGGTCAAATCATACCCCTCATTGCTCAGGCAGGCACTGGCTCTCTTAACAGGTCACCAAGTGCTCAAGGTATTCAGTAGCTTCTTTCCAGAGATGGAAAGATTGAGCGCAGAGAACTAAAGCTCACAGCTCACTGTAGCCTGTAACTTCTGGGATCCAGTGATCTTCTTGCCTCGGCCTCCTGAGTAGCTGGGACTACAGGCGTGCACCCAGCTAAGTTTTTATTTTTTAAGAGTTCTTTGCTTTTCTGTTTAACTTTGTATTATGGAAAAACACAAACAAAGACAAAGGCAAAATGTATGATAGTCACCTCTGTACCTGGCAAGCAGCTTCAGTAATTATCAGCACATGGCCACCTACGCTGTATCAATACTCTCATTTTTCCCCTCATTATTATTTTGAAGCAAATCTCAGATATCATTTCTTCTGTAAATACTGTATTTCAGTGTACACCTTCAAAAGATAAGGACTGTTCTTCTACAAAGACAATCTTACATCTTTAACATTTAAAATAATCCAGTGAATGTTACCCTTAATGTCTCATAGAATTTACTTTTTTTATTTTTTGTGAGATTGTTTGAAATAAGGTTCAAATAACTTCAACTTGTTGTGTTTGGTTGATATGCCTATAAAATCTTTTTTAATTTATGTCTTCCCTCCTTCTCTTGTTTTTTTCCTTGCCATTTATAATCGATGAAGAAACTTGGTTATTTGACCCGTAGATTTCTTATAGTCTGGATTTTGCTAAATTCATTTTTGTGTTGTTCACCATGTTCTTCTGGTTTTAGTCATGGGTGGTTGGATCTAGGGATTTGATCAAATTCAGGCTCCATCTCTTTTCTCAATAATTTGATTACCTGTTGTTCCCCTATAAGTAACCCTAGTGGTCACTCTGTGATGATGCAATCAGTGGTGGACCCGTTAATTCGGTGAAGGTTGCAAAACAGTGATTTTCTAATTATGTCATTCCTTCTTCCTGTCCTAGCAGGACCACTTCCATAAGAAAGGTGTCTATATTTAAAATATTCACAGACCACTGCCTACTAGGTAGTTGGTGGGTCTTAGGCTCAAGTTCCAGTTTCATGTTTTATAGAAAAGATAAAGATCTTTCCAGGTAAACTAAATCAGTTTCCTTGCTGACTTCCAGACAGTCCATGGGCAAGAGCACTGCTAATGTTGTGTTATCCTACTCCACTCCCTTGCCCAGCTGGCAGGCTTATGACAGGCTGACTGTGTGCTCTCAGAGTGGTATCTTTAGAGAAGCCATATGATATTACTGTATCTCTGAGCAATACAGGGAAGAGGTGAGTTCATTTGTCATTTCCCTGAGAGACCAGGAGGAATCCCTGGCAGAAGTACTTCAGTTGGGGGCTGTGGCTGAGGCTGTGGCTACCTGGCTGTAGAGTGGACCACTGTGAGGGTCTCTCAGGCCTGTGAACATGCCCAGGGCACAGATAGTGGGGGACGCACGATGGTCTCAGGCAGCAGTTTCTCCATCTACTGTGTCTCAGCACTCTGGTGTGCTGTGAGAGAATCTTAGCTGTGCCGCAACATTTTCTTTAAGTTCATTAATGAAATTATTTTCAAAAGAAGTGCAAAGCACAGTAAGTATATCCTTTTTTAAATCTTTTTCTTATCAACATCATTTAAGTGTGCTGCGGATGTAACTACAGATTCAAGTGTGCCGTGAGGTAAAGGTCAAAAAACACTGGGCCGAAGTGTGGCGCAGGAAGGTGGATCAACTCTGCAGAGCCAGAACACGTGGGTCAAGGGCCTGTGCCCACCGCTTCCCAATTATGCAGCTCTGGGCCTACCCCAGAGGTGTCTTCAGACACTCACCACACACACGGACCAGGCCCTTCGTGTCCTTCATCTGGGGTATTCTCTAGCCTTCTCTGACTATGGGAAAGGCCAGACATGCGGGGGGAGAGAGGACATTTCTAGGAGTGACCACGGTTTGGCTTCTTTCTCGTCCTTGTCTCAATTCCTCCTGCCCCTACCTCTGCTTCCTGGGAGCGCTGCCCAGGGAAACCTTGCCCCTCACTCCTGGTCTCAGCGTCTGAGACTCAATCTCAGAACTCATATCAGCAAAATATATGAGGGTTAATTGGAATAATATAGATAAGGCCTTCAGTAGCGCTTGCCTCTCATTAAATATAAAATAAATGGAGTATCATTTTGATTACCATCCCTCAGGGTCACCCATAAGAAGGATATCCGTGTTATTTATCATCCAAACTGGATACTCTTGAGAAGGAAAGGAGGCACTTTGTTAATTACGGGGACAACAGGTGAAAATTGGGGCTGTCTTGGAAAATCAGTATGTGATGTCACCCAGTAGTCACGATTTCAGTGGAAAAGGAATTCCTTATGCAAAGGAAATTCTGGCTCAAACCCTGAGTGCCCCCTAATGTAACGATTTTAATCTCACATTTTTACGTATTATCCTTTCTTAAAGTGGAGGCTCACTTGTTCTGCGACGCTTTAGTGCCTAGAAGAGGTAACATTAAACTTCTGATTTTCAATTTAGCAAGGAAATTGTCCCTTACAAAGAACCAACAGGGGAAATTAGCCAGAGAGAAGTGCTTTAGATATAAACACACTTAAAAAAAAAAAAAAAGAACCATTCAGGGTGGCGCCTGTGGCTCAGTGATAGGGCACCGGCCCTGTATACTGAGGGTGGGGAGTTCAAACCCGGCCCCGGCTGAACTACAACAAAGATAAAATAGCCGGGCATTGTGGTGGGCACCTGTGGTCCCAGTTACTCGGGAGGCTGAGACAAGAGAATTGCCTAAGCCCAGGAGCTGGAAGTTGCTGTGAGCTGTGAAGCCAGGGCACTCTACCAAGGGTGACAAAGTAAGACTCTATCTCTTAAAAAAAAAAAATCCTGGTAGAGAATTGAATTAGGAGACACTAAAAAGTTCAGATGTAGAAAGCTAATGCTCAGATGTATTGCATTTGCAAGAATATTAAAATAACTATCACTGGCTGCTCATGCCTGTAATCCTAACACTCTGGGAGGCTGAAGAGGAAGGAGTGCTTGAGCTCAGCAGTTCAAGACCAGCCTGAACAAGAGCAAGACCTCATCTCTACTAAAAATATAATAGAAAACATTAGCTGGGCCTGGTGGCACATGCCTGAAATCCCAGCTACTTAGGAGGCTGAGGCAGGAGGATCGTTTGAGCCCAGAAGTTTGAAGTTGCTGTGAGCTATGACAACACCATGGCACTGTAGTGGGCATGACACAATGAAACTCTGTCTCAAAACCACAACAAAAAAGGATGGTCATAGTGTTGGCTGAGAGTAGTCATTTATCACAGTGCAAATAAGAAAGGTAGAACCTGAGCTCCAGTTAGAGCTGGAAAGAGCGTTATAGACCCTGTAATCTGGTGGTTGACAAACATCTGCTGCTCTAGGTCCCTTCGAGAAGCTTTTGTAAATAGGTAGAGAACTGGGCCTTACGCTAGGAGACCACAGATGGCCTAAGCAGGGGTCAGCAAACCATGTCCTATGGGCAATTTGGCCACACCCAGCCATGCTCCATCTGTTTCCATATTGTCAGTAGCTGCCCTGGCTACCCGATGGTAGGGTTGAGTCTGGGGGTGCCACAGAGATCCTGCAGCCTGCAAAGCCTGAGATATTTACTATCTGGCCCTTTATAGAAAAGGTTTGCTGACCTAAAAAAGTCTGTATTTTAAAAAGCTTTCCAGCAGATTCTGGTGTGCATCCGGTTTGGGGAATTACTGATGACAATTATACCCTCCATTTATAAAAATATTAAGTGGAGAGGCCCTGGGAATGAGGTGACTTGCCTGACATTGCCAAGCCGAGACGGAGAAACAGCTCACTTTTTAACCCTCACCTTCCTGCCATGTCACCCTGTCTCTCTAATGGTGCTTCTGGCCTCTGTTCAGAATCAGCCTCTCCCCTTGACCGTTGTGGGGCTCAGCTGACAGCAGTCAGTTCGCTGGCCAGCAACATTTGATGATGAATAATACAGTGAATTGGCTCCTCATCTGGCATTGTAATGTCCGTGCATGCCAGAACGCCTTCCTTTTGTCACGGGCACCATCTGGATATAAAACCATGTGCAATTTCCAACAAATGGCATTTGATAGACATGTGTGAAGGAAGTTTCTGAAGCAAAAGGCTTGAGGAGAGTGAGACAGGTTGTGCATGCCAGCAGAGAATCATTTATTCATCAGCGCCTTCATTCAGCATTTCCTAGAGGTTCGCTGGAAGCCAAGCACGGTGGTGACATTTAGTCTCTGTCATCATAGATCCTATACTTTGATGAAGGAGGCAAATAAGAAACCAAAACAAAAAATAGATAACTAGGTGGAGAGATACACACCTGTGATTGCCAGGAGTTAGGTACAGACAAGCGGAAATTAATAACAGAAGGGTCTGTTGTGCCCTGGGCAGTCAGTCTTTCCCTTATATTGTATGTGCTAACTTATCTGCTGACTCATTTAATGCCCACAACAGTCCTGCAAAGGTAGATGCTACTTAAACTCTGCCCCCCTTTTTTTTTTTTGGCTGGGGCTGGGTTTGACCCCCACCACCTCCGATATATGGGGCCGATGCCCTATTCCTTTGAGCCACAGGCGCCGCCCTTGACTCCCCCTTTTTTTTTGAGACAGAGTCTCATTCTGTGGTCCTGGGTAGGGTGCTGTGGCATCATATCTCACAGTAACCTCAAGCTGCTGGGTTCAAGCAATTCTTCTGCCTTAGCCTCCCAAGTGGGTGGGACTACAGCTGCCCACCACAATGCCCAGCTAATTTTTTCTATTTTTAGTAGAGACGAGGTCAGGTGCTCAGGTTGGTCTCAAGCAGTCCACCTGCCTCAGGCTTCTGGAGTGCTAAGATTACAGGCGTGAACCACCTACTTTAATTTCCATTTCATAGATGGAGAAACTGAGGCACAAATTGGTTAATTGGATTGCCCAAGGTCTCCTGGCTAAAAAATTGTGAAGCCCTGTATTTTCTCCTTAAGCGATCATTTCCCCTCAAATGCAAAAATTTTAAGAACCCTTTCTACTAAGCATCTGCAAAAATAGTTTGAAAATAAATTCATGTTCTGACAGGAAAAAATAAAAATAAAAATAAAAAATCGTGAAGAGTTAAATATACACACTCAGTCTGGTTTAAGAGTCCTTCACCATTGTGTTTTATATTCTGAATAAAGGGATGTCTTCCTATCAAGGTACCATTGAAACTATTCCGGTGTCTGTTGCAAATGCCTGGCACATACAGGCATTTTATAAATATGTAATGAATGTATGAGTGAATTGACTAAGGTATATATTCATCTATCGATATATACATATATTCTTAAGAATTACATCTTGCAGAAAATGAATAATTGTAGGTCTTGCATTACCCATCCTCATTTTTTTCCCTGAGTATTTGAGCTATTTCCAGCTATTTCAGCCAAAACACTACTGCACTCTAACATGAAAGGTGAAATGCAATAATTAGACAGAGCTCATTAAATCAGTTAAATGATTCTGAAGTGGGAACCGGAGAACCGTAATTTATTAAAATGTTTGAAGTCTTAGGATGCAGTGAGAATAATAAAAACGTGAAATAAAACTCTTACAAGATTAGTGCAAGAAAAAAGACAATCAATAACAAACGTAGAAACACCAAAGGTGTATTTATTGTGTTTTCTTAACCAATAAATCCCTGTGTGTTCAGGAAGAAGTTAAGCTGACTTAAAATCTCAGGAAGCGTGTGTGCCCTAGAAGTGAGTAAAGATGAGTCTCTCCTGAGACCATGGTAGGGGGAGTCAGCAGGCTAGTGTTCTTCAAACCAATTTTAAGTGACCTCTTCGTAGATCTGACGCTGTAGATGTGTGGAACAAGTTAAACTGGCTTCTGCCACCTCAGAGAAGAGCCTCACTCTCCCCAGTTAACCAGAGGGGAAGCCATTGAGTGCACTGCCTCTGATTGCAAGGATGTAACCCAGGCCATGTTTAAATCGTAATGGCCAACTTAGGTCCTCTCAATAATTAATACCCTAAAGATACTGAAGCACAGCTCATAAGATATTTAACCCATGTCAGGTGAAAGGGGAGAATGTTGGCTGACTGTATATATTTTGAAATCATCAAACCTCTAACATGGCTAATCAGCCTATCAAATATCTATCTTCTTTTTTCTGTCTTTAAACATGGAGGAAATATTGTAGCCTTTCCCCACTCTTTGGCTAACCCATACTTTAGGGACCAGTTTAAATGTTGTTATTTCAAAAAAATCCATGCTAGTCTCTGAAATATTTCCACATCTTACTGGTGCTGAGTCTAATTTGCATAATCACTGTGTAATGTCCTGTGGTTTGTGAGCATAGACTATGTCTACCCAGTTTGCTATCACATACCCAGCACACTGTGGCCCAGTGTAGACATCTAACGAATAGTGGGACAATGCAGAAATGTATCCTGGAAACGAATGAGCTCTATTTGACACCATCTATGGGAGCTTCCTGGGGCTCTGTCGTGTAATTCTTGTTAGTTTGCCATTTGCTTGTGAACTCTTCTAGTTTGAGTTCCTCTGAAGCAGAACCTGAAATAATATCCTGGGTGCAGGAAGCTGGTTTGGGAGGTGATGCCCAGGAAGCAGGAGAGAGGGGTGGGGAGAGTGAGCTGGGCAAGGGGAAAAGCCAAGGAAGATGGCGTCTCCGGGCACAGGTGTCTCTGCTGGGATCCCGCAGCCTGGAGGCCGGGGCATTTGTCCTCTGCTCCCATTGCTGGGTGGCTGCTCCTGGGGTGCTCCTTTCCTCTACCCTCTACTGAGGCAGCAAAGCAGAAAGACACATGTTGGAAGCAGGAGGTGGGAGCTGCCACATGACCAGGACTGAAGTCAGGGAAGTGTGATTGACAGGGGTGCTACCGGAGTTGGCTGCCAAGCATATTCTAAACTCATTTCCTAATCTAGGTAGAAATGGTAGGCTGTGCTTTGGGAGGAACTCAGTCAATTATTATTATTGTTATTAATATATCCATACCAGGTTGAAAGCCAGAATAAATAGGAAAAAAAAAGTGATGTGATGTTTTTACCCTCCACCTTACCATTTTGGTGGAATGAGGGAATGACAAGCAGTGTGCCCAAAGGGACACTCCGCCAGGACAGCACGGAGATGTTCCCTGGCTTACACGTCAAAGACTGGTAGAAATACTGCCGCTATTTATGTAGTCAGTTTCTTTTCTCTATCTTTCTCTTCAATATCACTTACTTTCCTTTTTGTCTTGTTAAAAAAGTAAAGCAGCATACTTACTCTGGAAAATTTAGAAAATAGAACTAACCCACCTGCAGCTATGCTAACCTTTTTGTAGATTTTCTTTCAGTTTTTTATGCAGACATTACACAATTGTAACCATTCTGTCTGTACCATACTAAAAATTTTCACTTATTGTGGACATTTTTCTATATTGGTAAATATGGATAAATTATTCCTTTCTTTCTTTGTTCCTTCTAAAGCAACCTGTGATGATACAAGTTGTAATTTGTATGATCCATGTGGTGATATCCCACTTTTCGTGGCTAAGCCTAAACTGTGCCAGATAGGAAATAAAGTAGTACATGTTCATTGTAAGAAAAAAAATGTGTATGTATTATATACGTTATATACTTGTGTGTGAATTAGGCTACTCAGAAGGAACTTCTACTGTCTATAGCAGAGGTTAGCAAACTTTCTCTAAAGAGCCTCATGGTAAATAGAAGTCATCCTTCTGTATATGAGGGAGATTGATTTCAGAAACCCGCCTCTGCCCCCCAAATATACCTAAATCAGTGCATACTCAAATCCTGCAGTCTGTTCTCCATGTATGTGGGGTTTGCATCCTGTGAACACTGTATTTCTGACCGGTGTATGGTAGAAAAAACATCTCCATATGAATTCAAAACTGTGTTGTTCAAGGGTTAACTGATTTTCAGCTTTTCTGGCCACATCCCAACTACGTAGCTCTGCCATTCAGCCACAGGCATCTGTAAAAGAGTGTGGCTGTATTCTTATAAAACCGTATTTAGCCAGCCCAGGCACTAGAGTTTGTTGACTCCTGATCCACGGTAAAGGACTAATAACATACTTTCAGAAATATTATACATGCATTTATAAAAAAATGGAATCACACTGCATAAGCTGTCTCGTATGTATGTAAATATTTATTGGCATCTGTTATGTGCCAGCTCATATAATGGTGCATAGAATGGTGAACGAGACAGGGAAGGACCCTACTCTGGAGATTACTGCAGGGGACACAGCTGACATGGTAAGTCTCTGCCTCCCTCTGGGAAGCAGCAAGGGAGAAGAATCGGCATTCTAGTGTAGCATAACTTTTGCAGCCAATCTCCCATGTATGTGCATTTAATTTTCCTAATTGTTTCTGTTATAGACTACACTGTTATAAACATTCTTAGGACTAAATCTTCATGGAAACCCATCATTTTTTTCCTTAATCTAAATTCCTTGAAATAAAATAACTGAGTCAAAAAGATGTACAAGTGCCTTTCATCTTTTGCTAAGCACTGTCAAACCGCTTTCTAGAAAACTTACACCAACTTCCATTTCCACCTGAGCTGAACTTCGCCCCCACCCCAACTTCTTTTGTGCGACCACATTGAGTTCCATGAATCAACAAAGTGAAACGCAAGTGTCATAAATCCAAGCCGCGACGCAGACGCGAGGAGGTAGGGAATCATTTGTGGGAGAGGAACCTTGTTTCAGATGTTTCGTCTCTGAGGACATCCTGTGATTCGATCCCTATGTGACAGTGAGAAATAAATCTCAGAAGTTCTTCAGAACTAGCCGACGACACTGGTTATTAACTGCCTTTACTGTGTGCCAGAGACTATGCTAAGCCCGTCATGGACACAGTCTGAATTAAGCCTCAGCGCGAAATGGGACTGAGCAGATACAAACGGTTAGCTGGTGATGGGGCAGGCCCCTGACCACATCTTCTCGAATCTAGAGCAAAGGTCTCAAGCTGCCAGCCCCACAGTCTATTTTCTTCAGCTCCCATGGTGGGAAACCACACAGTGTCTACAGATGTATTGACATAGTTAAAACATTTAAAACTTGGAAAATATCACCCAAAATACATACTTACAACTTTGGAAATGCTAAAAGACCTACCCACAGCGGGATCACATTCCCATTCCCTGGGATCAGGAGGTAGAGGGGAGGTGACGCCATCTCCACACTGGACACACGTTCCTGTGTTGATGCCGTCGAGCCAGGATCAGAGACCACTCAGAAAGTCACCCTCCTCCATCGATAGTGCTCTTACTGCGGATGCCGAGTTGTGTTGATTTGCTTGCCTTGAGGCAGGACTAGGGAGGAGACAGAGGGGTCCAGCCCTTCACTGTCATCCAGCCTGGGCCCTCATGCAGGGGACTCTTCAAACACTAGCTCAGGTGAGGGCATGTGAGCTGTTGTCAGCCCTCCTGGTTCCCAGGCCTCTACCCCTCTCCTTTACATCCATCTTTCTCATTCGTTCCTTACTCACTGTCACTGACGTTCCTTATTCACTGTCACTGACATCTATCTTTCTCATTCGTTCCTTATTCACCGTCATCTGACGTTCTTTTTAGTACATATCACTGCTCAGTGCTTGGCCCCATGGGTCTCCTTACTTCATTTCACCTTAGAAAATGGACTGAGCCCATACCTGCTCTCAAAGTATTAGATCATCTCCTCCTTTTCCTAGTTCCTTTCCTTCAAATGCCACAGGCAGGCCATGTGCCCATTGCCCCCCCGGGAGCCCATGCTGAGATCGGTCTTCCCCTGGGAATGTTCCTGGGATTTGATAACTGTCTGTGTCTCTCTAGGCTATAGGACATACTAGTGCTCTGACGGGTCTGTGGCTTTGGCAGCCAGAGCTTGGCTGCCTCAAGTTTTCCCTTTGTGTTTTATTTATTTAGAGCTGTCTTATGCAGACAGGATACCTGCTCTTACATCTGTGTGCTTCCCAGGTGTGTGGTGCTGTGCAGGGTGCCACGCCAGAGGGTACCAGGAAGCACAGGACAATCTGAAAGTCTGAATGTGCCACTAGGGAGTAAGAGCCAAATCTGGGTATGGCTCCTGCACCAGTACGAGCAGGTCCCTGACACCAAACCATCCAGGTGAAGAGGCTTCTGTGAAGTGCTGCGACCCAAGATGCTTGGAGACAGCTGTGAAAGACACCAGGTCAGGCCTTTCCATGCCACTCTGCCAACCCCACCCCCTCCCTAGGTCTACCTGACTGCCTTGTCTTCCACAAACTCTCCTGTCTCCAAACTTCTGGCTTTGTGCTGTTCAGTGTGGAAGCCATTTGCCACACGTCATTACTGAGATCTAAAACACGGCTAGGCCAAATTGAGATTTAGTGTAAATACAAACTATACATTGACTTTGAAGGCTTAGTACAAAATATAGAATGCCAAATGTTATATCAATAAAGTTACATTGGTTACATGTAAGATAATATTTTTTTCTATATTGGTTAAATATACCAAGAAGTTTATTTTCCTTGTTTCTTTACTTTAATGTGGCTTCTAAAAGCTTAGAAATTACATGTGGGCCTCTCCTTTTTGACTCTCGTGTTAGGCAGTTCTGTTGTAGAGACTTCTTGACCCAGCAACACAGAACGTGCTTCTTTGTGACTCTGTTACCTATTTGCTGTATATTCTCAGTCTCTAACTAGGTAACAGACAAGACTAATGACTCATTACACTGTTTCTTCGCTCTCTTCCCAAATGCCCCTTTGTCTGTTAGAGACCCGATGTGCATTTTGATGATTCTTTCATGCATTTCACATGTATGTGTTGTATCCATGCCCTGTACCAGGCTTCCCTGAGAACTTGATAAACTTTAACTCTGTCCTTGCCATAATCTTGACAGGGTAGGATTCTTAGCTTTGTTTCATAGATAAAGAAATTGGAGTAGAAAGTTTAAGTGGCATGCTCATGTTACCAGACAAAGAGGGCCTGGCCACCAGTCACTGTCTGCCAATGTGCAGAGACAGGGATTGGTCCACCAAACTTGATTTGTCAGAAGGCCGGGATTCTTGGAGTAGACTCTCCAAGACTGTTCAGTTCTTTCGTTTCCAAAATCGCAGTTTTATACATGAAAGTTCAAAGGAAGAGCCATCTTAATCCTGATCTTAAATAAGAATAATCGGCAT
Source organism: Arctocebus calabarensis (assembly GCA_963573935.1). Taxonomy (NCBI): domain Eukaryota; kingdom Metazoa; phylum Chordata; class Mammalia; order Primates; family Lorisidae; genus Arctocebus; species Arctocebus calabarensis. Next base: position 12,086 of record CAUYON010120193.1, read on the forward strand.
AGCCCATGACCCATAATAATCAGCATAACCCATGACCCAAAACAACATTCCACTTCAGAAGTTAATTTCCTAAATCAATTGTCCTAAAGTACTCAAGATACACACTTTTAAATTAAAGCTTAATTTACAAAACAGCAGGAATGGGAAACACAAGGTGAAGGTCACAGAGAACCTAGACTGACCGGCCCAGCTGTGTCATCTTAGCCCTCGCCTGTCTGACTCCATCTCACTACGTGGCCTTTCACTCTGGGTCACCCACAGGTAAGCGGCAGGAAAGACCATTCTAGCACTCTTTTCTGAATCCAAATCAAATGCCTTTTCTAGCCTGCCAATTCTGTTGAGAATGATTTAATCCCCGCCTAGTTGCTCCATAAATACTATCTTCTTATTTGTATATCTGCATGTATTATAGTGTTTGTTGACAGTTGCCCTTTCCCAGTAGACGTCATATGAGGACAAAAACTATTAACCTTCTCATCACTGCTGTATGCCTGGTACCATCTCTTCCCACCATTATAAAAGTTCATGTTGAATTCCATTTTCTTGGAGAGGGTACAAATTAGAACAAAATTCTGTAGCCATTTCTCAACAACTCAGTATCTCAACAATATTGTAAACATTTGTTTGAATTTCATTTATTTAGAGCTCCGTTATGCAAAGAAGAAATCCATTTATGCTTGAGTCTAGGGAAAAAGTCTCTCCTTCCCTGCTTGTCCCTTTTTCTGCACATGTTATCTCAGTCCAACAAGGCAAACCCAGCCACTTGTCTTTTGTCAAAATAGAATATGCATCCTCATAACAGCTGTGTGCTGGCTGTTGGCAGGGCCTTAGTACAAAGCTGGGAATGGTGTGTTTTTGAAAATTATCTTGGCATAATATATTCATTATGAAAGTGATCTGACTGGGTTGTTTCATGCCAGGACCACCTAATGGTTATAAGACAGGAAACCAGCCGCCCACCAGCCAAGAAAGGCAGCCAGTGTGGAGAGAGGAATGCTAAGCTACGAAACATAAGGAGTGGATACTAGACTCAGTTTTGCTGTGTGCTGTCTCTGGATGAGCCATTATTTCTCATTGCCATAAACCTGAGTTTTAGTATATGAAATGTGAAAACATTAAAACAGAAAAAAATAGATCACAGAGTACACTGTTATGACGTGTGTACCACCCTATTGTTGCCATCTTCCACTGCAGACATTACTAATCAATCACAAAATACTTTCCCTTTGATCCAGGGTGCAGCTTCATAAACATTAACACAGCATTCCTACAGACATTGTCCATCAGTCACTGACCATTGGCAGACCAACAATTCTCTCTAGAGTCTCCAAATACAGGTAGTAGATTTTTGGTCTGTTTTGGTGCATAGTGGAAAGAAAAGAGATCATAATATGGCAATTTTTCTTCTCAAAAACCATCCCTGCTTTACCTGGAAATCACCACTGTGGCCCTGATAACATCACAGATCATCCTCTGAGATGACCCTGGTATAGGATGGTCACTAGGCCTTTCTGGTTCCTGCCAACATGGAGGTGGCAGAAACTCTGACGGAGGCTGTGGAGCCATGTTCTTTCTGAAGCTCTGCCAGTGAGTCAGCATTAGCATGTGGCTGGGGAAGGGCTGCAGCTTTGATTCCTGAGAGGTAACCCAAAACTCTGAGAGACTCACTGGGTTGTGAGAGTTTCTTGGTAGTTAGAACCCCAGAATGTGGCCCTCCATATTGCTGTTTAAAATACACTACTGGGACCTGATCAAACTAAAAAGCTTCTGCACAACCAAGAAGTTGGTTGTTTACTTACTGTAAACTTCCAGTTTATAGTAAGTAAAGCAAGCAGACAGTCCTCAGAATGGGAGAAGGTATTTGTAGGTTATGCCTCTGACAAAGGTTTAATAGCCAGAATCCACAGAGAACTCAAACATATTAACAAGAAAAGAACAAGTGATCCCATCTCAGGGGGGACAAGGGACCTGAAGAGAAACGTCTCTGAAGAAGACAGGCGCATGGCCTACTGACACATGAAAAAATGGTCATCATCCTTAATCATCAGAGAAATGCAAATCAAAACTCCTTTGAGATATCATCTAACTCCAGTAAGATTAGCCCACATAACAAAATCCTTCAAAACCAGAGATGCTAGCATGGATGTGGAGAAAAGGGAATACTTCTACGTTGCTGGTGGGAATGTAAACTAATATGTTCCTTTTGGAAGGTTGTGGGGAGAATACTTAGAGATCTCAAAATAGAACTGCCATTTGATTCTATAATTCCTCCACTAGGTATATACCCAGAGGACCAAAAATCATATTATAACAAAGATATCTGTAACAGAATGTTTATTGTAGCCCAATTCATAATTGCTAAGTCATGGAAGAAGCCCAAGTGCCCATCGATCCACGAGTGGATTAATAAATTGTGGTACATGTGTACCATGGAATATTATGCAGCATTAAAGATGGAAACTTTACTTCTTTCATGTTTACATGGATGGAGCTGGAACATATTCTTCTTAGCAAGGTATCTCAAAAATGGATGAAAAAGTATCCAATGTACTCAGCCCTACTATGAAGCTAATTTATAGCTTTCATGTGAAGGCTATAACTCAATTATAGCACAAGAATATGGGGAAAGGGGCACGGGAGGGGAGGGGAGGAGGTAGGATGGGTGGAAGAAGGGTAATTGGTGAGATCATACCCATGGTACATCTTAGAAGGGTACAGGTGAAACCTATGCAGAATACAAAAGCCTTCATATAATAACTAAGAAAGTACCATGAAGGCTATGTTAAACAGTTTGATGAAAATGTTTGAGATTGTATATGAAGCCAGCACATTGTATTTCACGATTGAACTAATGTTCACAGGTATGATTTGATTTAAAAAAAGAAAGAAAGAAAATAATAAAATCTATTTCCTAAAATATTGATTTAAAAACACTGGGGAGGAGCCAAGATGACAGGCTGGAAGCACCCTATACATACTGTTCTCATGAGCACTAAAAGTGGTAGGCAGATTATTATCACCTGTAGATATAGTTTAATCAAGCAACAAACTCCTATCTAAAGAAAACTGTAAAAATGTCAAACATGTATTTTAAAATATGGATGAGAGGTAGAATGAATGGAATTGATGAGAAAGTTGAAAATCAAAACAAAGATATAAAAAAAATTCAGGACATGAATGAAAAATTCACTGAAAGGTAGGCAGGATAAGAAAAGATATAAAAGAACTTAAGGAAACAAATAATTTAAGGAATTTCAAAATACAGCAGGAAGTTTTAACAACAGAATAGACAAAGCAGAAAAAAGAATTCTGGAGCATGAAGACAAGGGTTGTGAATGATCACCATCAGCAAAAATATAGGAAAAAAGAAGAAAAAGGAGCAATCACTTAGAGAAATATCACACTGTAATAAATAAATCATAGGTTATCACTGAGGAAGAAAAAGGAAAATAAAAAAAGAAAATCTATATGATTTTTTCCTGGTATCACCTCAGATATAGGTATTCAGAAACCAGATGGTCATTGAATACTTGGAAGATGTATAGTAAATAAGATATCACCAAGATGCACAGGCATATATGGAAAAAGAGTCAAAGTGAAGTAGAAAATCCCACCTATAAGACAAAAGCTACAAATACCATAAAGGAAAACCCATCAGACTAACAACAGACATCTCTGTAGCAAATTTACAAGCCAAAAGGGATTAGGGATCCCATTTCTAGCCGTATTAAACAAATAACATCCAGCCAAATAAAGTCTTTCTCAGACCAGAAACTACTAAAGGAATTTGCCTCAACTAGACTTGCCCTATAGGAAATGCTCAGAACAACTTACACCGAGCAATGTAAAACACCAGTTAAAATTCACAGGTCCTATTAAAGAGAAGCATAAGGAGGTAAAACAAAACAAGATAACATTAAACCTAAAGAACAATGAACAAAAATAGTCCTAATGCTCCACTCAAAATCTAAGACTGCAGAATGGAGGAAAAAACACAACCCAAATAGTCATCTCCAAGAAACCCATGTAACTTTCAAGGACTAACATAGACCCAAGGTAATGTGATAGAAAAGTATTGTACATGAATGGAAACTAAAAACAAGCAAGGGTAACTATTGTCATATCAGATAAAACATATTTTAAATCAACAATGGTTTAAAAGATAAAGAAGGTCATTATATTAATATAAGGATAAAAGGAGAAATTCAGCAAGAAGATATAACAATTCTAAGCATACATGCACCAAACATGGGAGTTCCCAGATTTATAAAACAAATTATACTAGACATAAATAAAGAAATAAACAATAGCATCATTAATAGCCAGGAATTTAAACACTCCAATAACAAACTAGATAGATCATGGAGGTAGAAAATCAAATGAAGATCCTGCCAAAACCGATGACACAAATAAGGCATAATAGTGAAGGGAGAAATATTTGTCCCTGGGAATATAAGGCCTATAAATGTCCAGTAAAGATCGAATTTTTCTTTAAGTTGAATGTCAGAATGCAGCTCTATGCACTCCATTTGAAAATTGGCAGTTATAGTGACAGAAAATGGGAGTCCTAACTGCACCAAAATAGTGATGACTTTACCAGAAATCTCAAATTCTTACATCAAATCGAAAAGTAAGACTACGTATTTTTCCACTGCTCACAGGACCTTAGCCAACATACTGAAATGCTAAAATTGTTTGCATTAATTTGAGCTTGCCCTAATTTCAGTTACATTTGAAACAGTTATGCTTTAACACTGTATTGGTAAGTTGGTTTTCACCTTGAAAATACAATGTTTAATTCATTTAAATGAGTTGTTAAATCCACTAACAATACTAAATCTGTAAGCCAGTTTTCATCATCAAGTTCTGGCACAAATTTGGTTTTTGATACCATAAATGACTTGATAACATGTTGCAAATCATACAATCTTTTCCACATTTAGTCTTGACTTAGCCATCTTACCTACGAAAAGTAAATGATATCACCATAGTCAACATCAATACTTTGAAGGAATTCCTAGAATTGATGACGACACAATCCCTTGGCCCTTAAGTTTTTATGACACTTTGCATGATGTTATCCATTTTTAAATCTTTTGTGCATAAATTTTCTTAAAGTACTATGCAATGATTCTTCACCAAACATGAGTTTTCACTGGTAACTGCATCATCTTCTATTAATTTTACAAGTCCTCCTCTTTTACCTACCACGGTAGGGGCAACATCAGTAACTATACCAAGACATGTTGACAACAAAGAAGATCACTTTAATAGGTTTTTTACTGCTTCATATAAATTTCTTGACTTAGTTTGTGTCTTTTAATGGCACTAAGATAGCCATTTCTTCAGTAACATTATATTTGTCATCAATAACTCTAATAAAAAGGCAAGTTGAGCCATATTTGTAGCATCAATACTGTCATCTATCACCAAAGCATAAAATTTAAAATTAGCCGTTTTACTCTCCAAACTTCTTTTGATAAATTCTTCTTCTTTGCCTGGCTATTGTGTGGTGAAATAAACTGATTTTAGAAATATTACCCTGTTCTAGGGCAGGGTGCAGTGGCTCATGCCTGTAATCCCAGGACTTGGGAGGCCAAGGCAGGTGGATTACTTGAGCTCACAGGTTCAAGACTGGCCTGAGTCAGAGTGAGAACCTGTCTCTAAAAATAGCCAGTCATTGTGGCGGGCCCCTGTAGCCCCAGCTACTTGGGAGGCTGAGGCAAGAGAATAACTTAAACCCAGGAGTTTGAGGTTGTTGTGAGCTGTGATGCCACAGCACTCTACAAAGGGAAGAAAAGGGAAGGGGAGGGGAGGGGAGGGGAGAGGAGGGATATTACCCTGTTTTCTCAAGGCAAATTATATCTGCCACGCTTTCCATACATTGCTTATTAAATTCATAATTAGTAAATAGTTTTATTTTGCTATTAAATAATTAGCTTTTACAACAGAATCTGTCTGAATCTTAACTTTTTAAAGAAACTTCTGTTGAGGAGACAGAGTATTAGTTTTGCTGTTTTGTTCTGACACAATCCTTTGTATACTTCCCATTTGGCAACGTATTTGTATACGTAATGTCTTTCCAAAATGAAGTTTTTGAAAACTTGCACAAATTCCCCACAAATTTAGCTATGTGCCTTACTATCTGCCTCAACAAAAAAGTAGCCAGTTGTCCACTTTTCATTGGACAATTTTTCATTGTTAGGCTTCTGTCTTCTTGTGAGACATTGTAGAAGCCATACTGGGATTTAAAAAATAATACATAAGGGCCAATATTTACTTTTGTTATGAAAATTAGTTGACAGGAAAGATACAAAGGACAGGGGAAGGCCAATTGTAAAGTGCAGCAGCAACATGTGAGGAATTGCCAAGGTGTTGGGAGTACTCTTAATAATCAAATAAGAATGCTTACCTGACTTGTAAATAACATTATACACCTATTGTTGCTGGTAGGTTGAAATATTATTGATCATCGCTGCCTCATCAAGTTACCACAAGCGCATGTCTGATGATATCAATTTGACCATCTGTACTTGTAAGATAACATTGGAAGCCACACATTGCCATAAAACTGAACCCACACATGCATACAGTGACAGCATACATATATTTTAAGTGAAATTGTAACATGACATTGTCATCTACAAAGTTCATGCTGGAGAACTGCACATTCAAATTCCCCAAAAAAAAAAAAAAAAAAAGAAAGAAAGAAATCACAAAAAAATCTCATAATTTTTTAAGTAAGTTCACAGCCATCCTGAGTCACAAGCAGCCTGCATGCCACAGGTTGGACACCCCTGACCTAGAGGAAACAAAATTTTCTAAACACACAACCTCTCAAGATTGAATCCGAAAAAAACAAATTCTGAGCAGACCAATAAAGAGTAGCAAGCTTGAAAAATAATTTTAAAAATCCCCCCCCCTCCAAAAAAATAAGCCATGGGCTAGATGAATTCACAATCACATTCTACCAGACCTACAAGAATAGGCAGAAATTCTACTGAAATTGTCTAATAACTTTCAAAAGGAAGAAATACTCCCTAACTCATTCTAGGAAGCCAGTATCACCTAGACACAAAAGACAGAAAAGAATACACACAAAGAAAGTAAATTATAGACCATGTTCCTTATGAACATAAACGTGAAAAATTTCAACAAAATACTAAGAAACTGAATTGAACTCTGTGTCAAAAAGATAATTTACCATAATAAATGGGTTTCATATAGGGATATAAGAATTGTTCAATATATACAAACCAATAAATGTGAATTACCACATGAACAAAAGTAAAAACAAAAGACCATATGATCATTTCAAAAGCTGCAGAAAAAAACATTCAATAAAATATAGCAACTCTTCATGACAAAAACACTTAAACTAGGCTCAGCACCTATAGCTCAGCAGCTAGGGCGCCAGCCACACACACCAGGGTTCGAACCCAGCCCAGGGCATGCTACACAACGACAACAAAATAGCCAGGTGTTGTGGCAGGCATCTATAGTCCCAGCTACATAGGAGGCTGACGCAAAAGAATTGCTTAAGCCCAAGAGTTTGAGATTGCTGAGAGCTGTGATGCCATGGCACTCTGCCAAGGGTGACATAGTGAGATGCTGTCTCAAAAAAAAAAAAAAAAAACTTAAACTAGGCATAGAAACAGTATACCTAAAAATAATAAAAGCCAAATATGACAAACCCACTGCCAACATCACACTACATGGTGAAAGGTGGAAAGCATTCCCCATAAGAACCAGAACAAGACAAGGGTTCCCACTGTCACCACTTCCATTCAACAAAATACTAGAATCAGGTGAGAGAAGAACAAAGGGTAACCAAGTCAGAAAAGAGGAGGTCAAACTATCTTTGCTTGTTGATAATCTGGTCTTACACATGGAAAACCCTAAAGATTCCATCAGAAGACTCCTGCAACTGACAAACAAATTTATCAATGTCTCAATTTACAAAATCAAGGAACACAAATCAGGAGCATTTCTATATACAAATAACAGTCAAGCTGGGATTCAAATTAAGAAATCAATACCATTTATAGTAACTGTAAAGAAAATAAAATATGTAGGAATATAGTTGACCAAGGAGTTGAAAGATCTCTACAAGAAGTACAAAAAACATTGATGAAACCAATCATAAAATGACACAAACAAATGGAAAAACATCATATGCTCATGGACTGGAAAATCAACATTGTTAAAATATCCATACTGCCCAAAATTATTTACAGATTCAACATTATTTACATCAAACCCCAATGTCATTTTGCACAGATCTAGGGAAAAAATCCTGAACTTCATACAGACCAAAAAAAGCCAAAGAAATCTTTAGCAAAAGGAACAAATCTGGAGGGATCTCATTACCCAGCTTCAAATTATATAATGAGGCTGTGGTAACCCAAAACAACATGGTTCTGGTATGAAAGCAGAGACAATAGATCTATGGAACTGAATAGAGAAGTAAAATCATATAGCTCTGACCAACTGATCTTTCAGAAAGCAGACAAAAATTACACTGGGGAAAGGACATCCTATTCAATAAATAATGCTGGAAAAATTGGATAGTCACGAAGAAGAATGAAACAAAAAGAATTTATGTTCTTTTGTTCATCCGCTTACAAAGAATTTATGACTAAAAGCCCAATGGCTAATAGAGCAACATCAAAAATGAATGTGACTTAATTTGTCAAAATTTTTGCACAAGGGAAATAGTAAACAAAGTAGACAGATGACCTATAAAATGGGAGAAAGCATTCACAAACTATACATCTAACAAAGAGCTTATATCCGGAATCTCTTACAAAGAACTCAAAGAACTCAGCAAGAAAAAAAAGAAAAAACATTAAAAAGTGGACAAAAGACATAAACTGATCTTCCTTCCAAAGAAATTAGACAAATGGCCAACAGACAGATGAAAAAATGCTCAACATCACTAATCATCAGAAAAATTCAAAGTAAAACTAGAATTAAAATACAACTTACCCCTATAAAAATGACATTTAAAAAAAAACAGTAGATGTTGGCATGAGTGTGGTGAAAAAGGAACACTTACACACTGTTAGTGGGATATAAATTAGTATGACTTCCATGGAAAACAGATGAAAATTCCTCAAAGAGCTAAAAGTTCTACCATTTGATCCAGCAATTCCACTAGTAGGGATCTATCCTAAGGAAAAGAAGACACTATATGAAAAAGACATTTGTAACCAAATATCACAGCACAATTCACAATTGCAAAGATATAAAATCAACCTAAGTAAACATCAATTGATGATTATACATACCATGTATAAAGAAAATGTGGTGTGTGTGTGTATATATATACACATACTATGTAGAACTACTCAGCCATAAAAAGAAATGAAATGTCTTTTGCAACAACTAGTTGGAACTTGAGATTGAAGAATCTCAGGAATGGAAAAACAAGTACCATATGGTCTCACTAATAAATTGGAACTAAACAACGGGGACCCCAGTCATTTAGGGGCATAAAGGACACTAGAAATAAGAATAGAACTGGGTGGGAGGTAGGAGATAAACATATACCTATCAGATACAACACACACAATTCTGGTAACAGACACACTAAAAGCCCTGACTTAAGCATTATAAAATTTATCTATACACAAAAACACTTGTACCTCCTTAATAGTTTGAAATATAAAAATAAATAAATGATTAAAGAAATATCAATTTATATTTAATTATATTCTAATTATAGCCAGCAACGAGATTTCTTTCTGTAGACATCATTCTGTATCTACGAAGTAACTATTTTAATATTTATTAAAATTTTAGTATTCAGTTGGGCTTACACGTATATATTCACATCTGAAAACATACACATATATAAACATTCAAACATATGCATAGATATTATATGGAAAATTCTTCAATTTTTACATTAGTAGGAGTAGGGAAAACAGAAGTACTAAATGATACATATTGCTACTGTGTATTTTTACAAATGCATATCCTAAAGCTAGAGTTCCTATATTCTAACCATAGTACAAACTCTAGCAAAATCTTTAAGACTCAGCATTTCTAATCTATACAATAGAATAAAATGCAACTTATATTTCATATAATACTATAAGAATTAAATGAGATAATCCAATTAAAGTACTTAGTTTGATGCATAAGCGAATGTGTATTAAAACTAAATGTTCATTCCCCAAGGACACATTACCCTAAATTCAGAAGAATATTTTACCTGGTAGACAATGTACATAAAGAGCAACACGTAAAGAACAGTGAAATATACTTCTCAAGGAATATTAGCATTGATAATAAGATGTTTAATCAAATTGTCAGATGTGAAAAAATATAAGCTTCCTTCTTTTAATTTTCAGATTTGAAGAATTATTATTCTTTCATTGTATCTATAGCTCATATTAAGTACAAACAGAATAAAAATTTTTAACTGTTTGATATTAAAGTGAACTATTTCCTAAGTAACTATTTACCATATAACTAACAAAGATAAATATTAATATAAAGGTATCATTTTATAATATTTAAGGCAAAATGAAATCATAGTTGGAAGGCACAATCAACATACAATTTAAAATCCATTCCCTTCATCATATATATAGCCAATTATATAGCCAGGCACAGTGGCTCATGCCTGTAATCCTAACACTTTAGGAGGTCAAGGACAGAAGAATTACCTGAGGCCAAGAGTTGGAGACCAGCCTGAGCAATGTGGCAAAACCTTGTCTGTACAAAAACTACAAAAATTAGCTGGCATGGTGCGACACAGGCCTCTACCCACCGCTGCTCAGGAGGCTGATACAGGAGGATCAAAAGGCTCAGGAGTTCAAGGCTGTGGTAAGCCTATGATCATACCATTACTGTCTACTCTGGGTAACAAAGTGAGACACTGACCCTAAAACGAATAATAACAATAATTAATTAATAAAAAGTAACCACTAGGTATAGAAGCATACATAAAGATAACATTGTTCCTAATATTGAAAACTGGATATAACTAATGTCCAACTGGTGGAGATTACTTGCAATACAGGCATTCAATGGAAAACTGCATAACCAGTTAAAATGATTTTGTGCAAATTACTAATGGTATGTGACAATGATTATAAAGTTGAAAAAAGCCAGAACAAAAGTGTTCTTACAGTATGCATCAAAATTTGTAAATATCATAGTTGTATGCATACACACACAACATACTGGAAAGATCTACATTAAAATATTTCTGAACAGGGAGAAATAAGGAATTTTTTTAACTTTGTATGTGTTTCTGCATTTCCCAAATTATATTTTTTATGACCTGTAAATTAGAATTTTTTGAAATCCTATTCTTTTAGTTTTACCCACAAATAAATTTGCTGCCACTAAAATTTCATACCCATGAAATTCCACATGTGACCTCAAGTTTAAGAGAACAATTTTTTTCACTTTATTTCACAACATGCATACTTAGTCACCCTCATCATAGCTTCGTAAGCCTGCTGCATGCAATGGAGAGAATCAAAACTGAACAATAAGCCTGCTGCATGCAATGGAGAAAACCAAACTGTATCAAAAAAACAATTTCATGCCCTCTAAGATGGCAGCTGAATAACAGCTTCCTTGCAACTAAGCATGGTGAGTCTGGGGAGAGAAGATTCCAGGCATCTCTGGCTAGTGGGATCTACCCAGAAGTATCCCTATGGGGACACAGAGAGTCAGCCTGAGACTTCTGGACCCCCAATGAGGAGGACAAAAGCACTGGAGAACTGGCAAGCATCTGCATGTGTTCATTAGGTCTAATCCCGCCGGCAACTATAAGTACAGCATCAGTTAGATTGCAAAATGGAGGGGCCTTACCTGAGAGCTATTTTGGGGTTTTTTGGACTTGGCACTTAGTTGAACTACATTCGGAGAACTTGGGCAAGAGTGCAGAGGACTTTAAGTGTTGTCTAGGGCTCAAGACTGAGGTCGCTGAGCCCAACAGAGCTAACAGTTTTCGGCTGTGGGCCACATGAAGCCATTGTGGGAAAACTTCTCTGGCAAGCTCTGCCCTCAGGGTTGCAGAGCAAAGATTGGGTGGGAACAAGTAATCTAATGACTGAGCACCCTAAAGGCAGGGACTGAAACACCTTATATCCTTAGCCCTCAGGGGCATAGAGTGAGACCAGTTTTGGCACACTGGAACTAATGGAAACCCTAGCCCACAAGCATGGCAACTTAAAGATCAAGAGGAAGCAAAAGGAAAATTAGGGCAAGGAAACAGATAAAAGAAATCACTCATGCGGAAGAATCAGCAGAAAACTCCTGGTCATGAAAAACCAGTCCAGAGCAACAACCCCAAGGGACTGTGAAGTAGCTACTGCAGAGGACTCCACCTATAAAGAAATGTTAGAAATGATACGAAGGGTATTTAGAATACAGATGATGCAAACAATGAAGGAAATGATGGAAACAATGAAAGAAACTGCTGATAAAGTGGAAAATAACCAAAAGGAAATCCCAAAAGAGAATCAAATAAGAGATGAATGATATGAAGAATATAAAAACGATATAGCAGAGCTGAAGGAACTGAAGCAACCAATTAGGAAACTTAAAGATGCAATAGAACGTATCAACAACAGATTAGACTACGTAGAAGAATTTCAGAGGTAGAGAACAAAGCTCTTAAGATAACTCAGATAGTTAAAGAGGCAGAAAAGAAGAAAGAGAAAGCAGAACATTCACTGACAGAATTATGAGACTTTATGAACATAATCGTATGAAACATACGAGTTATAGGTATTCCAGAAGGGGAAGAAGAATGCCCCAGGGGAATGGAAGCCATACTAGAGAATATTATAAATGAAAATTTCCCAAATATCACCAAAGATTCTGACACTCTCCTTTCAGAGGGATATCGAACTCCAGGTCACCTCATCTCAAATAGAGCTTCTCCAAGACACATTGTGATGAACCTGTCCAAAGTAAAGACAAAAGAAAAGATTCTTTAAGCTGCCAGGAATATATGCCAGTTGACCTACAGTGGCAAATCCATCAGGGTGACTGTAGACTTTTATAATGAAACTTTGCAAGCAAGAAGACATTGACCTTCTACCTTTAATCTACTTAAACAGAACAATTTACAGCCCAGAATTCTATATCTTACTAAGCTAAGCTTTAAAACTGACGGAGAAATCAAATCATTTACTGATATATAAACATTGAAGAAATTCACCACAAGACCAGCTCTACAGGTAATACTTCAACCTGTTGGTAACCTGATGGTAACCTACACTTAACATCACAATGGATCAGGAGCAAAGTAAGAACTCTGAAATTAAAGGACATAACCTAACTTCCACACTGATGCAAAAAATTAAAATAAGATGAATAGAACACGACCATACTTATCAATTATCTCCATAAATGTTAATGGCTTGAATTCCCCACTAAAGAGGCATAGATTGGCTAACTAGATTAAAAAACACAAGCCCTCCATTTGCTGTCTGCAGGAAACACACCTAGCTTCAAAAGACACATTAAAACTCCAAATTAAGGGTTGGAAGACAATTTTTCAGGCAAATGGAATTCAAAAGGAAAGAGAAGTAGCAATCTTATTTTCAGATGCATGTGGATTTAAAGCAACTAAAATCAAAAAAAGACAAAGATGGTCACTCTCTATTGGTCAAGGGAAAAATACAACAAGAAGACGTTTCAATTCTAAATATTTATGCACGCAATTTAAACGCTCCCAGATTCTTGAAACAGACCTTACTCAGGCTGAGCAAGATGATATCCTATAACACCATAATAACAGGGGACTTTAACACCCCTCTCTCAGAGCTGGACGGATCCTCTAAACAGAAATTAAATAAAGATATTAGACATTTAAATGAGACTTTAGAACAACTGTGCTTGATAGATGTATATAGAACGTTCCATCTCAAAGATATAGAATATATATTCTTCTCATTGTCCAATGGAACATTCTCCAAAATTGATCATATCCTAGGATACAAAACAAACCTCAGCAGGATCAAAAGAATTGAAATTCTACCTTGCATCTTTTCAGACCACAAGGCACTAAAAGTGGAACTCAACTCCAACAAAAATGCTCAACTTCACACTAAGGCATGGAAGTTAAACAACCTTATGTTGAATGGCACTTGGGTGCAGGAAGAAATAAAAAAGGAAATCATTAACTTCCTTGAGTATAAGCACAATGAAGACACAAACTATCAAAATCTATGGGATACAGCAAAGCAGTACTGAGAGGAAAATTTATCGCTTTAGAAGCCTACATGCGAAAAACAGAAAGAGAGCACATCAACAAACTCATAAGTCATCTGATGGAATTGGAAAAAGAAGAACAATCTAAGCCTAAACCCAGCAGTAGAAAAGAAATATCCAAAATTAAATCAGAGATCAATGAAATTGAAAACAAAAGAATCATTCAGAAAATTAATGAAACAAGGAGTTGGTTTTTTGAAAAAATAAATAAAATAGATAAACCTTTGGCC
>CAUYON010120194.1:0-13018 GCA_963573935.1 Arctocebus calabarensis
GAATCATATGGTCTTTGTTTTTAATTTGTTTATGTGCTGAATTATATTTATAGATTTATGTATATTGAACCAGCCTTGAGACCCTGGGATAAAACCCACTTGGTCATGGTGTATAATTTGTTTGATGTGTTGCTGGATTCTATTTGTTAGGATCTTTTTGAATAGTTTTGCATCAATATTCATTTGTAAGCCACTTCACTGCCTTCAGGGATCCCTATCATATGAATATTGCATTCAGAGATCTTGGTCTCCACTGCAGTCTTTTGGGCAGGCGCAGTTAGAGCTTACAGACAGCAGTCAGTTCCAGCCCTGCCCACCTGCTTCTGTCTTAAGTATGATCCCCTGTAGGCCGGGTGCTTCTTCAGCTCACTAAAGCAGTCCTCTGGCTGAGCCCTGCCCTGGGAGTATGCTCTCTCTGCCTGCGTGACTTCTATTCTCCATCCCCGCTGTGCTCTGCCCAGGCAGGTACCACTTTAGGCATACCCTTTACTCATGGGTTCTGATTTTCCATCCCAGATCTCCACTGATGTCCGCCATCAGAGAAGATGCCTGGCTTTATCTGGTTGCCCAGAGAGGCAGAGGGTGTCTGTCCAAAATATCCCCAGGGGTGTGAGCCCTATTGTTCCTGCAGCTGTCCCTGCTGCTCTGTGCTGCAGGGCACCACCTGTCCCTGCCTCACACAGTTCCTTCAGTCCACCATTTTCTCCCTACTCCCATGCTGCAGAATCAGCACAGACCTGCATCAGCACAGACCTGCATCAGCCCACACCCTGTCCAACATCTCTCGAGAAAATGCCCCAGATTTTGGACTCCATGGGGACAGGCCTCCAGGCCTCGGGGTGAGAGTGGAGGGGAGTCCTGGTAGTTCTGAATTGCAGGTAGAGAATATACAGTTTTATGCCTGGCAGGAGAGTGCCGTGGCACCCTATTAGGGGAAGGAGTTCTGGGTTTTAGAGGATCTCTTTCATGGGATAAAATGGGAGGATGTTTGAACTCTGCTTGCTTGTTTGTACAAAGTATACTGCTAGTGGTTCTCATAGGGGAGGGGACTCCCTTCTGCTTGGAGATGGATTTTGTACCTATTATTTCTATCCTTGGGATCATAGCTCACCTCAGCAGGGTTCAACCTTCTCTCTTGGCTCAGCTCCAAACCATCAGCTTACTTGCTAAACTTTTGTCCTTTAACTCTCCTTCTGGAAGGAAGCCTCTGTGGAAAGGCTCTCTGGCTCCAGTCCCAGTCCTACTTTCTTTATGCATTGAATGGAATGCAAAATCCCAACACATATATGTAGTGCCAGAGTAGTCTTCCTTAGTTATCTAGGGATACCGTTATGTGCTGTTTAAAAGGTATGAATATTTAGCATGCAAATTTCTTCATGACTTTTTTTTTGTTTTTATTTTTTCGTGATCATCCTTAAGGAAACATATTGTGGAAGATAATGAAAACTAGGTAAGATGGAAATGAAAGGCACTTCCTCTTTTAAAAAGATTCATTCACATAGTGACAAATTGGCTCATTCTTTTTTCTTCACTGAATGCTTTTCTTAGTAAGGGGATTTATACGTTTTAAGTGATGTTTCTGAAAACCTACACTTCTCTTTTGAAATAATAAAAAATGATAATAGGCTGAAATGAAAAGTTCACAATAATTTTGTGAGAAGGAAAACACAGAAAACAAAAAAGACAATCAGATGTGGTTCTGAATGGTGTTATTCTGTGTCTACTGATTGAAAGGACTTTTGTTATATTGAATAATAGAACAATATAATACTGTTATATTGAATAATATCTCTTAAATTTCTCCTGAATAAGTCCAAGAGAGAATTTAACTTTTGTGGAATATCTTCTATGGCATGCCATTTTGCTTTTTCATGAGAACAACTCTAAAATCCACAGATCTACCTTTTGAATTTTAACCCTATTCTCAATAAATCTGTAGAATGTCACCTGAGAATTGGAGCTGGTTTTGATAATCTAAGAGCCCAGTTGTGCTGAATATGCTGAGGAAGGTAGAAAAGAATGAGATGGTGGGGTCCTTGTTCTCAAGAAGCTCAAGATTTTCTCATAGGAGCAAGTGTCTCCTCTGCCTATACACATGCCCTTCAGCTATCCTTGAAGCATAAATTATTTAGTTTATGTTAAGGATTCACCAAGGAAGAAATAACTTCTACCTGTCTATATTCAGAAAATCCTACGCTTTATGGAAGTATAAAATGTCAGAGGAAGAAAGAACACAGTGCCAATTTGGGGCAATAACTCCCTGAAACATTATGAAGGAAAATTTTAGAATGTTTTTTAAATAGGTAATGAATGAGTTTTCTAGGATATATTTATTTTATTTGATCCATTTAAAGCAACCAAAAATGCCTAGCCAATCATAATGCCAAGTACAAGCAACAATTTTAATCAAAAAACTTAAGCCTTTGCCCTTATTATCACTGGAGTGAAAACTGGAGCATTATATTATAGTAATATGAGTGTGAATTACATCTCTACATTTTCCTGGTAATTTGCCCATAATATTTGACTGAAGACTGTCATAATTTGTGCCTTAAATTAGGCAGTTATAAAAGAAGTTGCACTTCATTTTATACAGAAGTTCAGGAACATTGCATTTTCTTGAAATGAGAGCTTTTAGCAACTTTAGGGGGTGATGTGCATGCCCATTTTGTACACATAATGGTGGTATTATTATTGTGCTGATAAAGAAAAGGTATCTCAGAGAGGTTAGATCATTGTCAAGTGTACAGAACTTCTCAGCACCACAGCCATCATTTGAAAATAAATCTGCCTGATCTCCAAAGTCAGAACTAGTTCATTCCTGGCTTCTAATGGGCAATATCTGGGAATGGTTTGGATAGCCAAATCTATAAATCCCAGAGATAATTTGATAGAACTCTTTATTTAAAGAACACCCTTCTCCCCAAGAAAGCTAAGAAAAGAGCAAAGACCTACCCCAGACCCCTGTGTGAAAGAAAATTCCTTAGTTGTTCACGTCAGGGTTTCTGGCTACCGTGAAGCCTCTCGATGATCTCTGAATACCTGAGGGGAAAAATTTATAAGCTTACTACAGGTTTGGTGGCACTTTGAACTCCAATCTTCCCTCCTCCCAATCCCCCTGCTAGTATTGCCTTTTTAGAGTCTTTAAACACCTGTTCCCATTGTGCTGTTAGTAGCTACCTTGGGTGGGAGAGAGAAGATGGAGTGGGCTTACTCCAGGTTACTCAGAACAAGATTCCCTTATGTAAATATATATACATAAACAATGGAATGAGAAAGACCTTGGGAAATATTCGGGCCTAATCTTTTGTCCATAGGTCACAGAGTCACAAGCCCTCCAGGCCCCATGCTTCTTTCTTCTTAGAAATATCCAGAGGCGTTTTTATTTCATTCTTTCCACCTCCTTTCAGTGTTTGGGCATCTTGATGGTCAGAACATTCTATAGATGAGGATGGAATCTGTTTTATTTATTGATAAAGGAAATTCTTGTTTGACATTTAATTCAATACAATTCACCAAATTTTGAGTGCCTAGTGTAGTTAAGAAACTAATTTTGTGGAAGGGAGAACATTCTTCTGGTCAACTTCTTCCTGCAATTGCATTACAGGTGGCCCAAGCTCCTTCTCAATGTTAATTTCAGATGGCTTGAAGTGGCTTCCCTTTGAAATTGTTTAGGGCTATGCTTCAGTGACCCCCAGCCACTTCAAGAAAGTTTCCTCACTTTTTTTTTTTTTTTTAAAGAAGTTTGGAGCCTGGACTCAGGCTGGGATGCTGGGGACAGCTTGGGGTAGAGAGTATCACCCAGTTTTCAGCATTTAGCAGGACAGAGGTCTAGTGTGTGCATTTAAATGTTGGGTGAATTATTTTCAGGCTGGAATCTTTAGAAATGTATAACTCAATTTAAAGAAAATTAGGGAATATTAACATTTTTAAAAAGAGAGAACATATTGAAGCTTCCTCAGTGTCCTTTTAAATATTGGACTCCACTGAAGAAATTTTATCTTTTCATCAGAAGTCTCCTTACTAATTTTTCTGAACACATAGATTTTTTTCATTTGTTTTCATGTATCACTGAAACAGTGTCACTTGGGACAATACAATATCTACTTCTGGAAAACTCTCATTGATAGAGATGAATTAATTTTCAGATACACTGATGCCTCTATATAGTTTCAAGTTCTTTCTGTCTCATAGCCTTGTTCATTAATGCTTAGCAATTCCGGAGTCGAAAATGTCAGTCAAGGCTGTCTTGTCAACATGAGAAGAGTGATGGGGAGACAAATAGAAATGTAATTTGGTGTGACTGTATGTGGAAATAACTTTAGGTTCAATTGCTACACTGGTTACAATTGAATCCAATCTTCGAGCCTTATTCTCTTCTTTGTTTTTCCTTTTCCGAGCTCTCCTAAGAAGGGAAGTACCCACTATCTATCTATATGTGGGAGGGTGCTTTTGCTTGCATAGTATCTAGTGTTTTTTTAAATGATCAAGGTGAAAGCATGCATGCTATTCCTTAGTTGTGCAACCCAAAAGCAAGCATAAAGAAAATAACAACCCAGATCACAGAGAGCCAGTTCCTGCTGAAATGCTGCTTATGAGTCTTTCCAAGAACAATGTGTAGGAGCTGGAAATTGACTGTCAATTTATTTGTTCTGCTTGAACCCTGCATGCAGCCATTAATATTTAAAAACTATTTTCCTTCACTACTGTTTAATCTGAAGACATTGAACCTATGGAAAATGATTTCCAAGGATAAGGAAGCATCTCTTCTTTAAAGTATGGCAAAAAATGTCAGTCAATGATGGTAAAAATTTACTTCTTAAGATCTTAAGCCAAATCTAATGTTGATGCATGGCAAAACCTTTTCCTTTCTGAGTTTAAAAGAAGAAAAACCCAACTGAACCCCTAAGTAATGTTTAAACACTTGGTTCATGCACTGCCAATCTGAAAGCTAAACTTGGGGTATTGAGGGGCAGGGGCAAACTCCTGCAACTTGTGCTAGGTATCAGAGCTTTTGAAGCACTGTATAATTACAACACCTGGGTGAGAACTATTCCTCAAATGCATCCTGAAGTATTTGGTGTTAGTTTAAGTAATCTAGTTAGAGGCTCAGTAACTACTGTTGTTTTTATGGACAAGTTTCATACCTTGCATAGCAGTGAGCCCATTTATGAATGTTTGCTTTGACACCTACACAGAGTGTAGAAAAATGTACACAACGTAAAAGCTCATAACAAGGTGATATCTCATAGCCCGCATGTCTTAGAAATGACGTAATGTTTAGTTCTGGTTAATGGCATGAGAACATGAGTGTTAAGGATTGAATGCTTGTGTTTCCCCTAAATTTATGTGTTGAAGCTTTAATCCCCAGCGTGGGGTGGAGCTTTTGGGAGGTAATTAGGGATCGATGAGATCATAAGGGTGGGGTTTCACTATGGGATTAGTGCTCTTAAATAAGGATGAGAGATCAGAGTTTTCTCTGTCTGCCATGTGAGGACACAAGCAAGAAAGTGGTCATCTTCATACAGAGAGTCCTCCTCAGGAAAAAACCCACTTGCTTTTTGATCTTGTACTTCCCACCCTGCAGAACTGTGAGAAAGAAATTCCTATTACTTACACCACTCAGTCTATGGCGTTTTGTTATGGCAGGCTGAGTTGACTAATGCAGTGAGTTACAACCGTGAAAATAGAATAAGAACATTTAAAATCACCACACCTTGGTTAGTTTCTGGCTTGGTTAGAATGTTATTTAAAGAAAAAGAAAATCGTAAGCTTTTAAAGCTGCTTAAATGAAACTTTAATAATTCCGAGGAAAGTAATTGATAGATATTGACTTGTACATTATTACTGGTAACTTCTAAGCTTATGACTTTCAGAAAAATCTCAGATAATCTAAAACTTCAAAGCAATGTCATATAAGTTAATTTTCAAATTTAATTTTTTTCTGAGTTTTGTATATTTTTATGGTATTGGCAATTTTCCAATGACTTCAATACTGACCACTAGACAACTGTTATCAGCTGAAGCATGACGTAACATAAAACATTTCATTTATACCAACCTATACAATGTATTTTACATGTATGTCAGCCAGTACTCTATAGGGGCTTTACCTCATACACACAACCTAAAAATTCAAGTTTCCAAAATAAGAAATTAAAACATTTCTTAAGTTTAAAACTTAGAAATTAAAACTGAGTGTGTTGGCCCCACACTCAGTGTCTTGTGCTCAAAAACAAATTAAAATCTTTCATAAGCCTCCAAAAATTACATCAAATTTTAATCCAGCCCACATAACTGTGCCTCCAGAACTGGGTTTTATATGACTGCCTTCTGTAGTCTCAGCAGCAACCACTATGAAGGACTTCTTATCTGAAAGGTTGGTGGAGTCCCCAAGGATTCCCCAGGTATTGAATTGATAATATGAGCCAGACACTGACTCAGGTGTGTGTATGAATGTATAATTTCCACATATGTGTGGCAGCTTCAGTAGAAGCACATAAAACTAAACTAGGCATCTTATCTTTGAACTACAAAACATTACCCCCCCCCAATAAAATAGTTGACAACTTTATGCAAAGTTGGAATATTAACCTAAAGCATGTGCGCTATGTCACAAGAACTATTCGGTGCCTATGTAAAGCCAAGTGACCCTCTTGTGCTCTGGATATTATTCCCTCTTTGTTTACCTGAGTCCTATAATTTTAATTTCTCCATCTTCTCTGTCTTCTTCTTAAAAAATTTCCTTCAGATCTTGATTAATTTCTCTGTTCTCCCTTCCTTCAAATCTTGACTAATGTCTTTGTTCTCCTTTATGTGAAAACTCCTTGAAGGAGCTGTCTAAACTCAGCCTCTTCACCTCCTTGTTTCTTTGTCTTTGTAAAATCCCAATCTTGTCAGACTTGTGTCTCCATTACTCTACTGAACATCCTTTAGTCACAGTCACTAACAACCTCCATTATTGTCAAATCTGAATTATTACTTGATTTTTCAAAAACTTATTTTCCAAGAAGGAGCAAGATGTCAGCAGAGGGAGAACCCCAGAGAGACTTGGAGCCCAGTAAGAACTGAGCCTAGAGTGGTTTGCTTCTCCCTCCCCTGCGTATCCGATAGCAGGAGGGCTCCTTAGCTGCTGATAGACCCTGTCCACATGTGCCCAGAGGCTGCTGCCAACAGAGAGCTAGGAACTGCTTGTGGATGGGGAATATAGGACACCTGGGAAACTCATCATAAAGAGGCAGTCAGGACAACATATAATTAGACTGGCCAAAGTGAACATGAAAGAGGCACTCCTGTGAGCTGTGAGAGAGGAGTCTACTTACTTACCAAGGAAGGTGGATCAGACTAACTGCAGACTTCTCAACTGAAACCCTATGAGCCAGAGGGAGTGGGCACCCATCCTCAGTCTTCTAAAATCTTTTAACCTACAAAACTAAGCTTTTCATATGAGAAAGAAATAAAGATTTTATCAGATAAGCAATTGCTAAGGGAATTTGCCAAAATCAGACTTGCCTTGTGGGAGGGCAATGATGATTGCATCATGCAATCATCAGCACAACAGATACTGGAAAAGAAAGGGCAAACCATTCCCAGCACAAGGAAAATAAATAACCAAGATCAGAGCACAACTAAATGAAATCAAGAACAAAAGAAATATATAGAAGATTAATGAAGCAAAAAGTTGGTTCTTTGAAAAGATAAGTGAAATTGACCAGCCTCTAGTTAGATTAATTAGAAACAGAAGAGAAAGGACTCTAATAAGATCAATTAAAAATGGATAAGGAAAAATTATTACTGATATCACAGAAATACAAAATATCATCACAAAATACTATAAAAATCTCTGTGCTCCCAAAGCTTAAAAATGTGGAGGAAATGGACACGTTTTTGGAAATATATAGCCAACGTAGGCTCAGTCAGGAAGATAATAGAACTCCTCAACAGACCCATATCAAAGCACTGAAATTGAATCAGTAATAAAGAAATATTCCAACAAAAGAAGTCCCAGAAATATTCTTTCACACCTGAAGTTTAGCAAATGTACAAAAAAGAGCCTGTACTTAACAGTATATGCAGAAATTACTCCTTAACATTGAAAAGGAAGGAATCTTCCCTAATTCATTCTATGAAGCCAAATTCACATTGGTACCAAAGCCAGGAAAGGACACAAGTAAAAAAGAAAACAACAGATCAATATCTCTTAAGAATTCTCAAGAAAATTTTAGCAAACCAAATTTAGCTGTACATTAAAAAAAAAAATTTCATCAGGACCAAGTGGTCATGATGAGTCACTTCCTCTCAGTGATATAAGGATGGTTCAACATACACCCATCTATAAATGTAATCTACCACATAAATGGATGCAAAAACTAGGACTGAACTTCCTTTCTTTTTTCTCTCCTATAATAAGACCATTTAAAATCTACCCCGTTGGCAAATTTTAAGTATGTAATACAGTTTTGTTACCTATGGTCCCCTTGCTGTACATTAGCTCTCTAGAAGTTATTCATCTTGTACCCTTTGATCAACACCTCTCCATTTTTCCCTCTCCCCAGTTCCTGGCACACCCATTCTACTCTCTCAGAAACTCCTGATACAATTTTATATACTTTTCTCTTGAAATACTATTCAGTTGACTTCTAGGACACAATACCCTAGGTTCCTTTTTTCTTTCTTTCTCCCCCTGCCCCGTCTTTTTGTGACAGAGTCTCATTTTATTGCCCTTGGTACAGTACCACAGCATCACAGCTCACAGCAACCCTCAATTCCTGGGCTTAGGTGATTCTCTTGCCTCAGTTTCCTGAGTAGTTGGGACTACAGGTGCCTACCATAATGCCTGGCTATTTTTTTAGTGCAATTTGGCTGGGGCCAGATTTGAACCCGCCATCCTTGGTATATGGGACTGGTGCCCTACCCACTGAGCCACAGGCACTGCCTTCCTCTTCTCTTTCTAATGTTCCCTCTCCTGTGGTGATTGTTTCTAATCTGTAGTTGATGGAACTCCTCAGGATTTAGTTGCTCACCATTTCTTCTTAACTATTCTCATTCCCCAGGCAATTTCATCTACTTTCATGGCTCTAAATAATATCTGTATGCTTCTGATTTTCATGTTTTTGTCTCCAGATCTGATTTATTCCCACAGCTTAGACTCACATATTCAATCTGCTACTGTATCCCTCTATGGAAGGTTTAGCAAGAACGTCAATCCTGATTTTACCCTGAGATAACTTTTAACGTTCCCTCCCCATCCTGTTCTCTTCTAGTCTTTCCCAACACAGAATGCAGTATTTTATTTTTCTGTTTTCTGTTTCTATTCAGGCCAAAAATATTGGGGATATCTTGACTGTTCTTCATTTCTCCAAATATTTTTAAGACCTGTTGAATTCACTTTAAAATATATCCTGACCAAAACCTGTTTCAGTTAATACCTGTTGTACAGCATTAACCCAAAGTCACGAAGATGTTTGTCTGTACATATTTTGTTACTTCTAGATCAGTTTTAGATTAAAGGTAAAATTGAGCAGAAGTACAAAGATACTCCACATATTTTGTTCTAAAAGTTTTAATATTCCTTTAAATTTAGATGTTTGATGCTTCTGAAATTTACTTATTTATTTATTTTTTGAGACATAGTCTCACTTTATCACCATTGGTAGAATGCTGTGGCATCACAGCTAACAGCAACCTCAAATTCTTGGGCTTAAGTGCTTCACTTGCCTCAGTCTTCCAAGTAGCTGGGACTACAGGCTCCTGCCACAGCACTCAACTATTTTTAGAGATGGGGGCATGCTCTGGCTCAGGCTGGTCTCAAACATGTGAGCTCCGGCAATCCACCCACCTTGGCCTCCCAGACTGCTAGGATTATAGGCGTGAGCCACAGCACTCAGCCTTGAAATTTATTTTTGTATATGGTGTGAAGTTGGATTTTAAATTTTGTCTTATCTTTCTTTTATATTTAGCAAAGTTTCTGTTGACTTCAATTTTTCCTAGGTCCTCATCCATGAGTAGTTTTACAATAATATTTTCATGCTTTTACTCTATGATGATGCTGCAAACATTGGGAATATAGTCACTGAGATAGCAGCTGGCTCCTTTCAGTTTCTGCTGAGAGGTCCTGTCTTTGTCCCCCTAACTCTCAAAGCATGAGTGAGCATGAGTCTTTTTTGGGGGCGGGGGTATAATGTGATGATTTGATATACAATGTGGAATGCTTAAATCAAACTAATTAATAAGCACGAGTCTTGTCTTGTCTTATATGAAGCTCTTTTAGTCCTCATCACCCTCAGGTCTTCGCTCCCCATTACTACCACCAACTTTCTGTACGGGGGTCTGTGAACTCTGGATCTGAGGTCTACTATTTCTGTTTTGTATCTGATCCACTGATACAATTGATTTATTTGGAATCATATTTTTTCTCATTCTTTTCTTCGGTTGATATTTTATCTGTATTTTCAAGTTAAGTCAGAAACTCAAGGACTGTCCTTTGGCAATGGCTTCTGACAACAGTGCAGTAGTCTAATAAGTAGTCCAAAGATGGCATTTCCAGTTCCCAGATTAGATTAACAGAGGAGGTATTCAAAGCTAGAAATAATTTACATGTCTGCATACCATAGCATGTAGACAGCTACCAGTCCCATCAAGAGAGCTTGGGAGCGCTTCACTGATTTGAGAGAAGGAAGTAAA
This sequence comes from Arctocebus calabarensis, assembly GCA_963573935.1. NCBI lineage: Eukaryota > Metazoa > Chordata > Mammalia > Primates > Lorisidae > Arctocebus > Arctocebus calabarensis. The sequence goes on from CAUYON010120194.1 coordinate 10,684, forward strand.
GAATGTTTTCTTCTATGATTAGTGTCTTCATATATGTCTTCTAAAATGTTATTAATTTTATACACAAGAATTCAGGATAAATGACTTCAGAGTGAATGTTAGTGTATTCTCACTGTGGCACAATAGCAAGATTTTGTCCCCTAATAGTTCTATTTCTAAAATATCAATTCAATTATATAGGTTACCAATTCTGTGTCAGTAACTGCAATAGATGGTTTCACATGTTAAATATTTTCATCTTCATTTACAAATGAAATTTCAAAGGGTTATTTTACTTGCCCAGTAGGAGTAGTCTGGATTTGAGCTCTAAATTCCAACTTATTTCACATAACTATGCTTTTATAGATGAAGACATGAAGCAAGGAGCTTCATAGCAAAGGATAACTAATTTGACTGATAATTAATTTCTTTTCCATTTGATGTATTGCTCGCTTATAAATCTTAGCTATTACTACTCCAATATTTCTCATTCACTCATTTAATATGAATGAATAGTGTGGTGTATCTGCTCTATGCTAGACAAGGAGCTACAAGGTCAATTAAGACATGACCATTTACTTTAACCTACTGGGGACAATCATTCTTCTCATCAAACATGCCTAATAATAGTGCAATATTTTATATCTGGCAACAAAATTTACATATACTTTTATTCTTGGACCACTTACAAATCATATTTATTCACTATTTCATATATAATTGTTTAACAGTTTTGTGAACAAATAAAAACCCTTTAAGGCAGGAATGTCCAACCTGTAGCCCACAGGTTGCACACAGCCCAGGATGGCTATGAACCTGGCCCAACACAAAATTGTAAACTTACTTAAAATATTTGTAAGACTTTACTTTGTAATTTTTTTTAGTGGAATTGACTCTGTAGTTCTTGAGTGTGAACTTTGTAGATGACAACAATGTCACAATGTCATGTAAAATAAACATACATATACTCTTGCTGTTTGTACACATACGTGGCTTCAGTTTTATGGTGGTATACGGCTTCCAGTGTGTTCAGCATAGACAGTTGAATTGACACTATCAGATGTTACATGGTGATTTGGTGAGGCAGAGATTATCAATAATATTTCAACCTACCATTGGAACAATGGGCATTAAATATTATTGAGAAGTCAGGTAAGCATTCTTTGATTATTAAGGATATTTCCTCAGCTTGGCAGTACTTTACACATTGCTCACTGAACTTAACAACAGGCACTCTGCCTTGCCCAGCATGAACAGCCCAGATAAAGAAGGGCCCAAATCTTGCTTTCTATTTTCCAGTTGATTAATTTTTGCAATAAAAGTAAATATTGTCCCTTATTATTTAAAAAATCCTAGTATGGCTTCTACAACATCTCAAAAGGAAACAGAACACACCAAAAAAGAAAAATTACAGATGAAGGAAGATTGTGCACTGAAAAGTAGACAGATGACTACTTTTGTCTTGGCAAATAGTTGAGCATGCTACTTAATTTATAGGGTATTTGTGCAAGTTTTCAAAGACTATAATTTGAAAAGGCATTATGCAGAAACATGCTGCCAAATTCAATGTGTCTGAAGTTGTGTCACAAAATAGTGGAATGGAATGCAATTTTGTCTTCTCAGAAAAATTTTTTTGAAAAGTTACAACTCAGGCTTGGTACCCATAGCTCAGTGACTAGGGCACCAGCCACATGCACCAAGGCCGGCAGGTTTGAGCCTGGCCGGGCCTGCTGAACCACAATGATAATTGCAGCCAGAAAATAGCAGGAGGCTGAGGCAAGGCAATCACTTAAGCCCAAGAGTTGGAGGTTGCTGTGAGCTGTGATGCCATGACACTCTACTGAGGGCAACATAGTGAGAATCTGGCTCAAAAATAAATAAATAAATAAATAAATAGTTACAACTCAAACAGATTTCATTGTAAAATCTAATTAATCATTTAATGATGGTGAGTTTATTAAGCAAAATATAGAAAACATGGAAAATATAATTTTCCCTGGAAAAAAGTTGGGGTTGTAGTTCTAAAATCAGTTTGTCTCACCAGGTGTTGGTCAGGCAAATTGCAGAGATTAGAAAATCTATTAAAAGAAGTTTATGAAATAAAGCTGCTAATTTAACATTTTATGCTTTAGTGATGGATGTTAGCACTGATGCTACAAATATGGCTCAACTTGCCATTTTTACTAAAGATATTGTGATGAATATAAAGGCACTGAAGAAATGGCTTCTTTAGAGCCATTAAAAGGTACAACTTAATGAAGAGATTTATAAGCAGCAGTAAAATATATGTTTAAAGCTATTTTCTTTGTTTATTGTCAATATATTTGGTGTAGTTACTGATGGTGCCCTGGGGATG
>CAUYON010120198.1:0-37594 GCA_963573935.1 Arctocebus calabarensis
ATATAGTGATCAAGGAAATGCCATGAAGGATATCTGTAACAGTACGATCAAAATATTTCTGAATGTATATGAATCGTGCCCTGTGATTGCACCAATGTACATAATTATGATTCAATAAAATTATTAAATAAAAAAAAAAAACAGGAAAGTTCACAGAGACAATACAAACAAAAGAAAAAGAATATATTTTTACTTGAAAAGTTAAAATGAACCATCTTGAAGGGCAGGCAGGCAAACTATAGCCTTCAGGACAAATCTGGCCACCAACTGTTTTTGTAAATAAACTTTTATTGAAAATATCACACTCATTACTTTACATGTGTATTATCTTTGGCTGCATTCACACTACAATGGCAGAGTTAATAGCTGCAACAAAAACTGTATGGACTGCAAAGCCTAAAATACTTACCCTCTGACCTGTTAAAGAAAAACTTGGCCAACTCTGATCACATGAAAAAATGTATCAAGTAACTTCTACCGTGCATACTGAACTTCAGTTAACATACTGCCATACAGAGAAACTTCATGAGATACTGAATTGTACTTTTGTTTCTAGCAGTAACGTGAACTATAGTAAACTATTTTAAATGCAATACACTAGTTATAAATACATTCCAACCATAAAAGTTACTAAAAATAAACATTTATCAAACACATACAGCAAAATAATTATTAACACTTTAAAATCTTAAATAATACTATTACCTTTGGATTGTGCATAACAATTGTCTCTCCACTTGGAAACTCTAATCTACGGTGCCACTGATTTGTAGTTACAGCTTTTTTATATTCAGCCTACAACAACGGAAACAACAAATAATCCGATATGACACATCTGTGTCATAGTGAGAGATAGTCTGGAGGAAAATTATAGTAATAGTAGTTCTCATTTACTGATTATTACCATACTTCCTTAAAATCACCTTAAATTATATTATCTCATTTAACTAATTCCTCTCAATCACTACTAAATAATATGATTCCCATTATATAATAAGAAAACCATAGTTTAGACAATCTATTAGTTTCCTACTGTACCACAACCTGAGTGGTTACCCCGTTACCTCAGATTGAATCTCTTCACCTACAAGATGCTAGTGAATCTCAGGATCACCTACAAGATGCTAAGTGATATGTATTATCTGGTTCTCTTTCTGTCATGGGCCTTCTTACTTCCTAACCTAATCGGCCTCTTCCCTGATCTGGTGAAGGTTTCCTGGAAGAGGCTGAACAGGAGCTAAGGTCTCCTTTGGTGAAGAACAGTCATGTGCTGTTGAGATAATTATCCTACCCTCAAAGCCTATGTCACTCATACATCAGCAAATATAGTTAAAATAAAGTATATACTTTGAGATACTGCTTAGACTTGAAAATACATAGTCTACCTTCAAAATAATAGGATTAGAACATTTAACCTTGGGAGATTGTAGCTTCTATAGAGGCCAACGGTACCAAAAATTATAGCCTACCTTTACATGTTTATTTGTTTAAATCTAACATTACATTATACATATCAATATTCCTTCACACTTTTTTTCCTTATTAAAATAATTAAAATTGTCTTTTAAGAGACTGGTGCCTCCTCCTGATATTCAGTCTTTCTGAGACTAAATTAATATTATGCCTTCCTTTCTTCAGTCTTTATTCTTCTTAACTGGGTTCTGACAATGCTCTAAATCAGTATTTTTCAAATTGTGGATCATGACCAGTAATAAGCTGTGAAATCACTATTTTAAATAAAATAGAAAATATCAACATAAGTAATTCACAGTAAGGTAATTACTGGTCCACAGACCTTTGTTTCCAGTACTCTGGTAGAGCCAGCTCACACTAGCTTTCAAGACATGATCACATGCATCTTCCCAACTCTATGTCCTACAACATCATATTGATAGATTAAAACTGGCCATGGTGAATTGTTCTATAAAGTTTGGATTCAGTCAGGGGACCTCACTCAGGGATCCAGAAGGCTACATGTGGGTGGCCACAGGTTCACCACTCCATGGAAATCAACAATGTTGTATCAGGGACGTCTTTCCTCAGAGAGAGAGTTTATTGGAACACTACTATTTCCAATAAATAAATATATCTATACATGTGTGTGTAAAGTATATGTACTAAATTTCAATATAAAATGTAATTCTTGGTGGCAAACTCCTATAGTCCCAGCTACTCAGGAGGATGACCTGAGCCCAGGAGTTCAAGTCCAACTTGGGCAACACAGCAAGAGCCCGTCCCTTAAAAACTAAAAAATTGTATTTCTTACTATGATATAAAATTAAAATGTTTGAAGCTTCTACCTCAATAAGACTCTTTCCAATTTTCTTAACCCGAACTAACCTCTGTCTTATTTTAACCCAGCATTTATCTTTTGGTATTGATTTGGTTATAAAAGAGTATTTAGAACTTAATATTTTCAGAGCAGGCATAACTGATAATTATCTAAGAACTTATAAAATTATTTTTCTTAAAATAGCAAAATATCCAACAAAAAAAAAATCTATAATTCTTAGGAAAAATATGTATATTGATAAATAAGTCTAAAAAATATTTTACACATACAATATGATTTGAAAGAGATTATGATTAATTTTTTTTTCTATTAATTATATGCTCCTCAAGGAAAAAAAATTTAGTAATAGTGATACTTGAACTGTCAATTCCTAAACAGAACATAAGGAATCGTCCCTGCTTGACGTTATTCAAAACACGATTAACATTTTAGAAAGAAAAGAAATTTGAAGAGCTATTACATTAAAACAGTTAACCAAAATATTCTATATCTCATTTTCCATGTATGCAAATGAATTTACATAACTTACCTCAAATACCCAATACCCAACTATCAAGTAGAATTATCATAAGAAATTAACACAATTATATAAAACAACATTAACTGCCAGTTAGTTTTAAGAGGACTAATACATTTCACGACACTTCTGCCATTTGTTTTATATTTATTTTTAGAAATCAGAGATTAATTCAAGCCTTTTACTGAATATTAATTTGAAAATGACTATATGAGCTCAGCACCTGTGGCTCAAGTGGCTAAAGCGCCAGTCACATACACCTAAGCTGGCGGGTTCAAATCCAGCCTGGGCCCACCAAACAACAATGACAGCCACAACCAAAAAATAGCCGGGTATTGTGGCGGGCGCCTGTAGTCCCAGCTACTGGGGAGGTGGAGGCAGGAGAATCGCTTGAGCCAGGAGTTGGAGGTTGCTGTGAGCTGTGATGCCACAGCACTCTACTATCCAGGGGGATAGCTTGAGGCTCTGTCTCAAAAAATAAAAAAAAAAGAAAGAAAACAACCATATGCTTGGCATCTGTTGTCAATAATATCCTAGCAGCCTAAATTCTTCTGAAGGTATGATACAAGTACTTATTAGATCTGTGACATACCTTTGAAAAACATATTCTATCTTTGGACATGGAGGCCACAATGAGTACCCATAAATAATGGCACTATTTAAAAAGTGGTCTTGGCTCGGCGCCTGTGGCTCAGCGGGCTAAGGCGCCAGCCACGTACACCTGAGCTGGCGGGTTTGAATCCAGCCCAGACCCGCCAAACAACGATAGCTGCAAAGAAAAAATGGCCAGGCCTTGTGGCGGGCGCCTGTAGTCCCAGCTACTTGGGAAGCGGAGGCAAGAGACTTGCTGGAGCCCAGGTGTTGGAGGTTGCTGTGAGGTGTGATGCCATGGCACTCTATCCAGGGTGACAGCTTGAGGCTCTGTCTCAAAAAAAATAACATAACATAACATAACATAACATAACATAACATAACATAAAATAAAATAAAATAAAATAAAAAGTGGTCTTTGTGAACAGCTCCAAGAAAAGCTGTGTTGTAAACAAAGTCGGTCCCACTGTGAATGGTGTTACATAAGGCTCCAATGTATACACAACCTTCTTTTTTTAAAGAAAAGTCAAGAATAAAGCACACACATACCTCTAGTTTTTCACTGAACTCCTCTGTATAGGGAATGAATCTGCTATCTGTGTCCCCCTTGTAAAACCATGTACAGCGCCTCACTTCAGCCGGCTCCTCTTCCCAGTAGACAGCTTTCCTTATTCGGTCATAGAGGTGTACATCATAGCGCCCTCCATCCGTGCCTAAGACCACACTCTCAGGGTCTGGCTGGACTAGAGAACAAAATCAACACTTAACCCAACTATTAAAGAAATATTTTAAATAGTATACAATGAATATAATAACTAGTCAATCTTTACGGACAAAGAACAAAGTTCATTTTTACTTAAAAACAGACTATTAGGATTAATCTGTGCAGTTCAAAATTATAACTCTTCTTAAATAAAAATGTAATAGCCAAAGCAAACTTTAAATACATAAAAAAAATTCAAATACTGGTAGGGTTTTCATGTTAATCAAAGCAATGACATCTACATAAAGGAATGCTCCATAAAGTATATTTCTAAAGGATACAAACAGGTGGTTCTTTTGAGTCTCATGATCAACTAACATCAAGATAAACAAAGAAATATAGTTCTACCCTTCTAGGCTTCTGAGAGCATTAACATACATGCCTGCACATCATCACCCTCAAGGGTGGATGTAGTGAGCATCATTTCTTAAACTTTTTCAGAGAGCATCTCAAGGATTAAGAGAGTTACAGAAAAGGCCAGGTGCAGTAGCTCACATCTGTAATCCTAGCACTCTGGGAGGCCAAGATGGGTTGTCTGCCTGAGCTCTCGAGTTCAAGACCAGCCCGAGCCAAAGGGAGACTCCATCTCTACTAAAAGTACAAAAACTGAGGCAAGAGGATTACTTAAGCCTAAGAGTTGGAGGTTGCTGTGAGCTATGATACCACGGTACTCTACCGAGTGACAGCTTGAAACTCTGTCTTAAAAAAAAAAAACAACAGTTTTACAGAAAATGCTTCATAAATCTCCCATAGTTACAAATAAGGGAAATAAGAAAATTGCAATCTGGATTATATCAACTTCCTAGTGTCTCTGATTTAAAATACCTTTAAAGAAATAAGGAAATTGGGCTCGCCTGTGGCTCAATGGGCTAAGGCACCAGCCACGTACACCTGAGCTGGCGGGTTTGAATCCAGCCCGGGCCCACCAAACAACAATGATGGCTGCAACCAAAAAAATGGCCAGGCATTGTGGCGGGCGCCTGTAGTCCCAGCTACTTGGGAGGCAGAGGCAGGAGACTCACTTGAGCCCAGGAGTTGGAGGTTGCTGTGAGCTGTGATGCCACGGCACTCTACCCAGGGCGATAGCTTGAGGCTCTGTCTCAAAAAAAAAAAAAAAAAAGAAAGAAGGAAATTGCTACTACCTTTCTTCGAATTATCTTGCTCAGGTAACCCCAGACTTACATTAATATCACTGTTGTAAGGTACAAAGTCTAGTGACATATACGTGATTATAAAGTATTTGACAACCACAAAAGTAGGCCATTGATAAATACTTCTCATTTCTTCTCTTCCTGAAATCAGATAAGAGTGATACATAACCAGCACTTACCTGAATTATAGATTTCTTCCAGATTCAAAGAGTCAAACACGCTAAAAGGCATCCATAGTTGCTTGTATTCTACCTCCTTGCAATAAAACCAGTGAGGCTGAATAGGTTCATATTGGTTTTGAAGCAGCATGGGAGGTGGCATCTGCTCAGAGGGACCCCCAGGTCTAGCAAGTACCTGCTGTGTTGGTGACTGCACTGAAGGAGGAATCTGGAGGAGACAGCAAAGCCAAGATTGTCATGCTTGTCCAAAACAACAATTATGTTTCAGAACCAAACTGACATAAGTAATAATTATCCAACATACACTTCTAGAAAATTATTTAATATAACTCGATTCCAAAAGTTAAAAAAAAAAAATTATAATCTACTCGAACCCGTATCAGTTGCAAAGTCAACTCTTTTTCACACTGATTAGCTAAACACCTGCACCACAAACAACTTAGCAATCCATCACCTATGATTTATTTAACCTTCAAAATGTGTATATTCTTTGACCCAGCCATTGCATTTCTAAGAATTTATCCTACAGATATAAGACAAGTTAAAAATTGACCCATAAGGATTTATACTAAAGGGTCAATTATAATAGAAAATCAATGGAAATAACTGAAATGTCTAATGGAAATCTGATTAAATTATATTTCACTCAAATGCTAGATTAGATTCCCTAGAGCAGTGGTTCTCAACCTATGGGTCGTGACCCCTTTGGGGGTCGAATGACCTTTTCCCCTTTCACAGGGGTCACCTAAGACCACTGGGAAACACATATTTCCAATGGTCTTAGGAACCAAGACACCGCTCCTCATGTGTGGGGTCACCACAACATGCGGAACTGTATTAAAGGGTCGCAGCATTAGGAAGGTTGAGAACCACTGCTCCAGAACCATTAAACATGTTTTAGGAAAAAAAATCTTAATATCTAAAATATCCATAGAATATAGATTATAGGGTGGCGCCTGTGGCTCATCGAGTAGGGCGCCGGCCCCATATACCGAAGGTGGCGGGTTCAAACCTGGCCTTGGCCGAACTGCAAAACAGAAAAATAGCCGGGCGTAGTGGCGGGCGCCTGTAGTCCCAGCTACTCGGGAGGATGAGGCAAGAGAATCGCCTAAGCCCAGGAGTTGGAGGTTGCTGTGAGCTGTGTGACGCCACGGCATTCCACCGAGGGTGACAGAGTGAGACTCTGTCTCTACAAAAAAAAAAAAAAAAAAAGAATATAGATTATAAAAAATATAAAATATGGAATTTACCCATAAGGATTTATACTATAGGGTCAATTATAACAGAACATCACTGAAAGTAATTAAAATATCTAATGGAAATCTGATTAAATAAATTACATTTCACTCAAATGCTAGATTCTCTAGAGCCATTAAACATGTTTTAGGAAAAAAATCTTAATAATATCTAAAATGTCTATAGAAAATAGATTGTAAAAAATATAGGTACTATGTAATGTTTGTCCTGAAAAAAGACACATACCAAAATGGAAACAGTGGTTACCTATAGACAATTTTTATTAATTTGGTTATTCTGTATTTTTCAATTTTTCAACAATGAAAATGCTTTTAAAACTAGAATATAATTTTTAAAATTTTTAAGTTAATGATTTTTTTTTTTTTTTTTTTTTTGAGACAGAGCCTCAAGCTGTCACCTTGGATAAAGTGCCATAGCATCACAGCTCATAGAAACCTCCGATTCCTGGGCTCAAGCAAGTCTCCTGCCTCCGCCTCCCAAGTAGCTGGGAATATACGCATCCGCCACAACGCCGGGCCATTTTTTGGTTGCAGCCGTCATTGTTGTTTGGCAGCCCAGGCTGAATTTGAACCCGCCAGCTCAGGTGTACATGGCTGGCACTTTAGCCCGTTGAGCCACAGGCACCAAGCCTAAGTTAATGATTTTGAAATGTTATAAGAACATTAAATTTACTGAAACTGATCACTGTACTAGTCATAATATATTTAAATGGTCTTCAAACATTTCCAAAAAAATTGCACATATACAGAAGGAGAATGAAAGAGAAGGAAGAAGAGAGGAAGATGGGGAAAGAGGAAAGGGAAGATGGAAAAAAGGGAGGAAGGCTCAAACACATTAAAGTTTGCACATGGACAAACTAAAAATCAAAGGAGCCAGGAATGGTGGTTCAAACCTGTAGCAATTGAGAGGCCAAGGTAGAAAGATTGCTTGTACTCAAGCGTTCGACACCAGCCTGAGTAAGAGTGAGATCCCACCTCTAACTAAAAATAAAAAAAATTATCAACCAGGCTCCAGTTATAATCTCAACACTCTGGGAGGCTGAGGTGAGACGATCCCTTGAATCTAGAAATTCAAGAGCAGCCTGAGCAACAGCAAGACCTATCTCCATTAAAAACAGAAAAAATCAGCCAGGTGTTGAGGCAGGTTCCTGTACTCCCAGGTAGTCAGGAGGCTAAAGCAGGAGGATCCCTTAAACCCAGGAGTCTGAAGTTGCTACAATCAAGGATGAGGCCATGGCACTCTACCCTGGTCAACAGAGTGAGACTGTCTCAAAAAAGAAATAAATTAGCTGGGCATGGTGGGGCATGCCTGTAGTCTCAGCTATTTAGGAGGCTGAGGCAGGAGACCTGCTTGAGCCCAGAAGTTTAAGATTGCAGTGAGCTAGGATGATACCACTGCACTCCAACCTGGACAACACAGCAAGACTATCTGAGAAGATAAAAAATAAAAAAGAGAAATAAAATATTAATGAAAAGTAAATCTGGGTAAAGGATATTGGTGCATTCTTTGTGCTATTTTTAGTTTAGTAGTTTTTTTCTTTAAATCTGTAATTTTTTTTTTTTTTTTTTTTTTTGGTTTGGAAAGAGTGTACTATGTTGCCCAGGTTGGCCTTGAACTCTCGGGCTTAAATGATCCTCCCACCTCAGCCTCCAGAGTAACTAAAACTACAGACATGTGCTACTATACCTGGCTGAAATTATCTTTTCTACTTCTTAATTATAAAAACTTTAAAAAATTTAATCAGTACACTATAGTTTGCTATAATTAGCAAAAATACTAATTTTACTACATACTATAAATCTGGTTACTATCCAGTATGCTAAAATCCAACATGATCAAGAATTTGCAAAATCATATGATTCAAATTAAACAATAAAACAGAATCCATTTTCCACTTCCAAGAAGAGGTTATATTCCAATCACAATACTGCTATCACAGCCACAGTGGCCAGGTGTTCTCAATTCTTTTTAATCATCCCCCTTTTGTTTGATTTAGTTGCTTTTTCTTTGGAAGTCTGTTGAATAACAAGTTGGGAAAAAAGCACAAGGCAATTCTTAAAATTTACCCAATGCAATGTTATGCCATCACCCCCCTCCTTGGCTGTCTAGATCCAAACTCTATAAATACAAAGAAAAGAAATTACTGGAATGATCAATTTTAGTCCCTGTAATTGAGTGCTTTGATTGATTTGTATAATTAAAAGATGAGAAGCTGGTAGTCTGTTATATAATAATTGCTTTGCTACTCACTATCTATAGATGACATTTATTACTGGTAGCTTACACTAAGATCTGGAAATCCTGGGATATAGCTAACTCGCTAAAATCGATTATCACTTTAGTAAATAGGTAATATTCACTAATAAGGCACCCAGTGAGCTACCTTTAAAGAAATGTTACCTTCAAAGCATGTAGCTTATAAAGAATGCTCTCTGAAAATAATCTGTCATCATACTGAATATAAAATGCACAGTGTTTTTTTAAAACATGGGCTAATGTAATAAAGAAAAGAAATTAGAGTAAATAAGAAGGACATAAAAACTTATCTCCATACCGGTGGCAAAGATCCTGGAGGCATCTGGTACATCTGAACAGGGGGTGCAGAGGGTGGAGGAGTGTGATGGCCTGGTGTGTGGCACTGTTGCAGCTGGGGTGGTGCTATGTAAGGACTAGCCCTGCTGCTGACAGGGGTATGACGATATGGATTGTGTCCTGGTTGGGGGGTTCCTTGGGGCGGGCTCCCAAAATTCGAAGGTGGAAGACCACTCGGTTGAGAAGGCAGATAAGTATTTATTCCCATTGGTGAGGAAGGTAGAGCACCATGTTGAGCCTTCAGAATAGATGGTGAAAACACATTTGACACATCCTGGGATCCAGTTGTAAGAGGGAGAGCAGTTGGGGGCTTGGAGAATGCTGAGTGTCCAACTGATCCTGCTGCAGTTGTCAATGGTGACTGTCCAATATTGCCAAAAGGATCACTACTGCTTGATACCTGAGAGAAGTAACTAAATGTCTGTGGGGTAGATGTGTGAATGGAAGTCTGACCAAGGAAGCTGTCCTCCTCGCCAACATCTGTGGAATCCTCTGAAATAGAACAGGAGAGCAAATGGCTTAAAGGGTACTCTCTCATTCTGCAGATATGATTAAATAGGGAAGAGCTAGCAATTGCATTTCTTTGTTATTCAAACTTACACTACTCTGCATTAGAGAATTAAGCTTTTTTTCTTTGAACACTTGTTTCTTTTAAAAGAAAAACTGGAAATTATGAATAAGAAAAACACGGGAGAGAAAAACTGTAACTCATTCACAAGCCCACCTCCCAAGGACAATCACTGTTAACATTTTGGTACATACTATTCCGTTACTTTTTAAATAAATATAGTTATCTATTATTTATTTTATAAATATATATTTGTATGTAGAAGTTTAAAAAATAGAAACAAAATGTATACTTAATACTTTTACATACTATTTTTGACCTCTTCTTTCTTGGAAAGAAATAATTCAAATGTTACTCCACTACCCAAAGATGCACAATTTTATTTCTACAGTCATGATAAGAAACAAAGCACAGGTGTTCACACTGTTGACAAGGATTGTGTCAGGGCTCTTACCTACAAAGCACTTTTGCACAAGTGAACATGAGGCATTTCATATCCCCAAAGCAAAGTAAGTCAACCACTAATTGCCACCCCTAAAATCATGCAGCATCACAATCATATTCATTACAGAACACAAATTGCTAGAAAAGTCACTTTCCAACCAATGGACGTTCTCCTCACTTTCCTTTGCCCAGTTTGATCTTCACTGCAGGCATCAACACCACCAATTTCTCTTCTACTACCAAATTGTAAAGTAAGAGCATTTTCCCTCCTTGTCACCTCAGAAGTCCACCTTACTATTTCGTACTAAACTTTTATGCACCCTTAGCTTATAGCTTATAGCTTTTATCTTCCTCCTCCTAATCGTCCTGCTTTTGTTTCACTGCCTCTTATTTCCTTACTGGTGGCATGGAGTCCATGAGAAGGACAGACTCACTCTCAGCACATAGGTACACTTGCCCTTGAAGACCTGCCAAAGCGCAACCTTCTTCCAAGTCCTGGGCTCCTTCCTGATGTCAACTAAAGGAGGCCACTGGGCTTGAGCTTCTCCGTTGTACCAATGATAATTCGGGGCTTAAGCTTCTAGGTTGTACCAATGATAATTCGCACACAGCAATTTAACTAAAATACTCCAGTATTCAAAATACTCCTCTCACTAGTTTCTTTGTAACTAAAACATCACTTCCTGCAGAAGCCCTTTGTCTGCTTTTGTCATTCCACTTCTCTGATATATTTTCAGTTTCCACCCCTCTTTTTTAGTGCTACTTAGTTCATTTCCCAACAATCAAAACCATAAGAAAAAACCTCAGTGGTATCTTTCATCCATGAGAAAACTCTAGATTAACCTAGTCCAAGAAACTTATTTCTGATTACTATCAAGTACAAATGAAATGCTGATCTCCACAAACTGCTAACCTCAGCTCAGCACTTCCTAGTTTCATACACATACATTCAGCATCTAGAGCCGTAATTTTAATAAGCACTTGTATGCTTGTGACCCTCCAAACTCCATCTCAAACCCCAACTGTTCTCATGTGGTCCAGAACGTATTTTCCAACAACTACCTCAATACTTTTGGCAGATTCATCCACATATACCTCAAAGTTATACGCCTAAAACTGAATTTATTCTCTAACCTGTGCTCCTTTTACCATATCTTCTCATCTTAATAGATATTTGGCTATGCCTTTCCAAACATTAAAATCAGAAACCTCAAGTCTCCCAGACTCCCTCCTTCCTTTCTCTCGTACTCTTCACTTATTCAAATACTCATTCAAAAAATATCTAGATAGGACCCATGATGTACCGGATATAGAGCTTTTTCTAAAACTGAACAAGCTCACACCTACAGTGCCAGGAACTTGGAAAGTTCAGGCAGAAGGATCACTTGAGCCCAGTAGAACAGGCTGCAGTTAACCATGATCGTGCCACTGTGCTCCACCCTGGGTGACAGACTGAGAACTCTCTCAAAAAAATTATTTTAGACTGAACAAGAATGGGCCTCTGTGCACACAGACAGCTGACAGTCTGGCCTCCTGTGAGTCACTAAATCCCTACAATTGTAAAGTCTAAAAAATTCTCACATCTTCTCCCTGCCCTTCATACTCTATGTGGCTGATTTGGGCTAGCTGCCACTCTGTCCTGCCTGACTTTCATTTTGGCCTGTAGACTGACTGTTCTTGCTACAGCCTTATTCCAATGTAACCAGAGAAAACTCCATTCTCTTTGAAACACATCTCTAATTTCACTCCCTTTAACTCCACAGGGTTAACTACAAATTCCTGACTATGGTGTATGAGGACTATAGACCACTGGAGCCTGTCCCTATAGACACTCTAGTTGCAGTGATCTTCCAGAGGAACAGTGAAGAAGGGGAAGAGGAAAGGCAAGAGGGGAGACAGAGGACAGCCCCATCCCTGTCCCATACCATCCATCACCAACTCCTGTCAATCTGCAGATTCTCTCGTGCCTCCAGACTCCCTCATTTCTATGTACCCTTCAACACTCAACACTCACCTCCTCTATGAGGCCTTAAAGGCCTAATGGATGTCCACTCCCGACTCTGCCAGCCCTCACCGCAGCCTATCAATCCCTCTTTCTAAACCTGTATCACCAGTGCTTACAGAGGTGAATATTTGTGCATGCATACACACTGTGCAGTCGCTGAGGGTAGAGCTATCTGCTCTTCTGTGTCTCCCTGACATCTAGAACAGTCTGACAATAAAGCTTGCTACATGTTTGTCAAGTGTATAAAACTGCTTCCAATCTCTCTCTTTCACTTGTAGGAGACCAAGCATCAGTCTTATAGAAGTAGCAACCGGTTCTTAAGGCGCTGGGCGTGAGACAATCTCCGAGCCAGCACAGAGATGTTTTGCTGTCTGGAGACAAGTCCTCAAGCAGCTGCACGCATTAATAAGATTGGTCACTTGTTAGCAAGCAGGTGTTAAACATTGGACATTTGTGGTGCAGCAGGGTGGGAGTCCAGCCCATGGGGAAAGAGCACGTAGCAATCATTATGTATGTAGCTCCAGTAAGTGGGCCCTCACACCTGCTGTATAATGCTTCAATAAAAGGCCACAACAGAAGTTGCTTGAGGCCCTCCCTGAACCTATGGGAAGCCTACCTCTTGCAGGCATTTGTACCTTCAATCCATGGTTCCGACTGTTTTTATTCATGCAGCGACAGGGTGCCCACAGTGGGCATCAACATTCACTGATAAAATTAACTGCTGCTTCCAAGGAGACAAGTTCTTCTCTTGTCTCTACAAATTCTCCAAATGGGTTTCTAACTATGCAATCATTTTTTAGAGGTAGAAAAATACTTATTACAGAATTTTACTTCTAAAAATTATTAATGTTCTATGAAAAAAGACCCAAAAAAAGCCCTCTGTCGCTAAGAAACAAGAGTTTTAAAGAGAGATGTAGTTATCCTATACTTAACAATGAAATTGTTTAGCACTAACTAATAATGAGACACAAACCAAATACTATAATATGATAAGGAAGATGGACATGAGCCCAACAACATTCATGAAGCAGAGGACTACACGAAATCCCAGGTATGACATTATTTATTCTGGCATCCTGCTCCAGTCATGTTGGTTCTTCCGCAAAGATGGCAATACCTAACCTTCTGACCACACTGTCAAAAGGAGATATACACATCCCTGATTCCCATTCTTTCATTCATTCAACAAACAGCTGTGAATACTATAACTGGTCTACCGCACACTAGGCACTATTCTAGGCACTGGGGATATAATGGTAAATAAAGCTAAGTCCGTGATTTCATAGAGCTTACATTTGAGTGGGGAAAAATAAACTAATACGTGTATATGGCAGGTGGTCATAGACACCAGGAAAAAACATAACACAATGGAAGGGGACTTTCATGTGCACTTGCTTCCAGTTTACCCTTCATCATGTCTCCATGAAACTTTCCTTAGGTCTCCAAGCAAGAATAAATTATTCACTGAAAAAAAAAATCAGGATTTAAAAGGGACCTATGCTCTACACACTAAATAAGATCTTAGAAATAAAAATATAACTCAATCATGATTGCAAACTTCTAGAAACTCACAGTCCAAATGGAGATGTATTTATCTCACCAACAGTGTATCACACTATACTTGGTGCTTTACCAAAATTAATGCACTTCTCATTACAATCCTAAGAGGTTGCACCTCTACAGAAACTGAAGCACAGAAAGGGAAAGTAACACGTCTGTGATCACCCAGCAAGTTACTAACTAGCAGGGTCGGGACTGAAACACGAACAGTCTGTGCTCCTGAACATCATGCCCTGGGTTATGCAACCTAACATCAAAAGGCAATCTCCCTAGACAATATTATAGATATGAACAATAAGCGAGGTGAGCACATAGGAGTTGGCGCCTAAGAGAACAAGAAAAAGCTTCTTAGAGAAGATGGACTGTCTGGAAAGACAAGGAATGCCTTCTGTATTTACTCTGCAAACATTACGTGTCCAGCCTAGGAGAAAGGCACAAGAAATACCTTATTCTAAGAGAGGGCCTACAGTATTCCAGAAGGAGACAGCCCACCCACTGTATCCTAGGAGACTGTCCACCCCAGCAGACATCTTATTGTATCCTAGGAAATGTCCTATTGTATCCTAAGACTCCCTCTAGGAAGTAGCCTACTAGATCCTGGAAGGGCCACTATCCAATTTACTTACATCCCCTGCTAGCACCCAGCATGCCATTACAAGGATGTCCAGCACTCTGGACAACTCTGAAAACAGGGTTCCTTCGACGAAAAGCAAGCCTCATCACCTGTTCCCCGCCTCCAAGATCCCAAAGCCCCTGGCCCACCCAAACTTGGCCCCGGGAGGTCCTGGCAAGCTACCCCGCGGGTGGGTCGAGGCAGAAGAAAGCCCGTCAGCCTGGCTCTCGTTGCCCCACGGCCCCCGCCGGCCTTCCTGCACACACTGGCCTTGCGGGGCCGCCCTCCCCTTACTACCTCCGGACAACAGCAGGGAGGCAGAGGCGGAAGCGGCTTGGGTGACTGGGATGAAGGGCACGGTGAAGCTGAACTCCGTGGCCGAGGACGAGAAGAGTAAGTTAGTGCCCGACGAGGAGGCAGAGGCGCCCCCACTGCCACCGTTAGGCTTCCTCTCGGCCATGGCGGCGGTCTACCGTCCGTTACACGTCTCCGGGCAGCCGGTGAGGCACCACCGACCGGAAGCCACTCACTCTCGGGGCCAGCGCAGTTCCGCACTTGCGCACAGCAGCCGGAACGCCTAGCCGCTGGTCAGCAGCCCTCTCCCTTAGGGTAGCGGGTGCCGCCAAAAACCAGCATGGCGACTTCGGCTTCAAGCCCAAACCTAACACAAGACTCGCTGGGCCACTGCGCAGGCGCAGTTGGAGGCTCAGGGCCAAGGCTGGGACCCGAGCGTTCCGGAGCTGCTCCTGCCGATTCAGGCTCAATGCACGACCTGACGCTTAATCCGGGGTGGAGGGGGGCGCTGTGGTCTTCCTAAAAGTACCCACGAGATAGTTTTACCAGCAAAGATTTTGGAGAAACAGCGGAAGCCCACAGGAGAGGGTAGCAGAGCGCTGTCAAGAGGTTTTGTGGGCATTGTTCAGCCTAGACCATACAAACTAGCCCACTCTGGCACCCATGGGTCTTACTGGACAGAGCTGAACTCTTGTCGTTGGCTCAGAACTAGAAATGGCACCTGAGAAAAAATTTAAATGGTAAAAGATATTAACTTCTTAACACATAGAGAAAAATTTTTTTTTCCTTTTATTAAGTCATATACACATAGATCATGAATACATTTATGCATTTCTGGGGTACAGTAGGTTGATTTTTTTATACAATTTGGAGTGCTTACATCAAACTAATCAACATAGCTTTCACCTCATTTACTTAATTATTGTGTTGAGACAGTCTTTTTCTTTCTTTCTTTCTTTTTTGTAGAGACAGAGTCTAACTTTATCGCCCAGTAGAGTGCCGTAGCGTCACACAGCTCACAGCAACCTCCAACTCCTGGGCTTAGGCGAGTCTCTTGCCTCAGCCTCCAGAGTAGCTGGGACAATAGGCGCCCGCCACAACGCCCAGCTATTTTTCTGTTTTACAGTCCGAGGCCGGGTTTGAACCCTCCACCTTCGGTATATGGGGCCGGCGCCCTACTTGATGAGCTACAGGCGCCGCCCCCGCCCGGCTATTTTTCGTTGCAATTTGGCCAGGGCCAAACCCGCCACCCTCCGTATATGGGGCTGGCGCCCTGCCCACTGAGCCACAGCACCGCCCCCGAGACATTCTATTCTTGATAGATTTGACTTGCACCCTTGCAATATGCTCCATAGGTGTGCCTCCCCCCTCCCCCCTTTACTCTCCTTCTATCAAACCTCCCCCCTCCCTTCCCATCCTCCTCCAGTCTCTCCTTGAGAAAATTGTTTTAAAAGAAAACCAGGAGATTTGGGGTATGACATTTTAAATAGCCACAGTAATCTTACCAGTTCCATCCAAAATGTCCTGTGGATAATTTGGATATAATTGTTATTGTTCATAGTTTAAGATTATGAAAGAAAAGAATAACATAAGCAATCTTTCAGCTTCTTGGAGAGTGGGAGAAGAGACCCCAAAAGAAACCTCAAATAACTAAACTTAATCTCCCAACTGTTTACACCTATATAGAACCTAATTTTTAATTAGGAATTTTTTTAATTCCGTAGCTAATATAATTACTATCAAAGATTTTTAAAAGCTGGACACGAGTTAAAGCAGTAAGATACAGATTTTGTTTTGTATTAACTTCCAGTCGGGGAGAGGTTCCAGCATGAACTGAACTCACCTTTGCTGAAATTAAAGGCACTGGAGGAAAGGCACTGAGGCCTAGTAAGGAAGATTGGTCCCCATGAGTAGGCCCTCTGGGGTTAAATGGTGCTTATCTACAGGTGATATATAATTTTCTCAGCTTCATGACATGCAGGGGTGTAAGTTAGACCAAGGCAGTCACAGAACTGGGAATAAGACTGAAAACTATCTCCTTAAATGCTTGCATTTCAAGGAGGTGGTTGTCAGGCCCTTAAGAAAACAGTCATCCTAGGTCAAAGATTTATATTTCAAAGGGCCAGAGGAAGGATTTCTAATGGCAAGATTTCTCAAGTAGACACTCAAAGAGAGGGCTCAGGGACCTATCTCCATATGGCCAAGTTTAGGCTGGAAGAAGTAGTAAATTTAATTTTCCTGGCAGGGTTGAGCTCTATCTCAGGCAAGCATCTTTTTTTTTCTTTTTTCAAGAAAAGAGTCTCACTATGTTGCCCTTGGTAGAGTGTCATGGCATCACAGCTCAAAGCGACCTCCAACTTTTAGGCTTCAGCAAATTTCTTGCCTCAGCCTCCCAAGTAGCTGGAACTACAGGCTCCTGCCACAACGCTGGCTATTTTTTTTTGTTGCTTGTCATTGTTGTCTGGTGGGCCCAGGCCGGGTTCAAACCCTCCAGCTCCACTGTATGTGGCTGGCACCCTAACCAGTGAGCTACGGGCACTATGCTTCAGGCAGGCATCTTAAGGGTGGCCAAGATCATCCTAGAGACATGGCCTTAAACTGACAGTTTTTTATTTTACTTTATTTTATTTTTGAGACAGAGTCTCACTATGTCACACTCGATAGAGTGCTAGTTATCACAGCTCACAGCAACCTCAAACTCTTGGGCTAAGTGATTCTCTTGCCTCAGCCTCCAAAGTAGCTGGGACTATAGGTATAGGCACCTGCAACAATGCCTGGCTAAAACTCAGAGCTTTTGTTGTCCTTATGGGAGAGAGTATTGTAAACACCAAGGGTACAATGGTATACAAGATAGACACAGGACTTTTCTCTCTCAGAGCTTAGGGTCTGATCAGGAAGACAGACACATGACAATAATAAACTGAAGTGTGATTAATGTTATACTGCAGAATTTCCCAAAGTGCTTTACTTTGACATCTTTGGGGAGGGAAGTACAACTCTTCCATACAGAGAGAGTAAATATTTCAAACCATCAGACAATCAACGGAGGACTTACCTAGTCTGGAGTGACATGGAAGTCTTCCTTGAAGAATAAAAATTAAAACTAAGACCTGAAAAACTATGAGTAGAAGTTAATTGGAAGAGCCTGGAGAAGGCTGGAATGAAAGGAAGCAATAGAGACAATTTCACACTGAAGAACAGGATGTGGGAAACACTGAGATGCCATGTTGGGGTGTTTAGGGAAACAGAGATCACAGTAAGGATGGAATCCAGGGAGCAACAGGAGGAAGTGGGAAGATGAGGATGACAAACTGACAAAGTCCAGTTGGTGGAGGAGCTTACAGGTAAAAATGAGACTCACCCTTAAAGAAGGGTGGAGAAATAACATTTATTTTGTAAAAAGTTCAATCTGGGCTCGGCGCCTGTGGCTCAAGTGGCTAAGGTACCAGCCACACACATCTGAGCTGGCGGGTCCAAATTCAGCCTGGGCCTGCCAAACAACAATGACAGCTGCAACAAAAAATAGCTGGGTGGTGTGGCAGGCGCCTGTAGTCCCAGCGACTTGGAGGCAGAGGCAGGAGACTCGCTTGAGCCCAGGAGTTGGAGGTTGCTGTGAGCTGTGATGCCACAGCACTCTACCCAGGGTGACAGCTTGAGACTCTGTCTCAAGAAAAGAAAATAAAAGAAAGTTCACTCTGACTTCAGTGTAATAAAATAGGTAAGGAAAGAGCAAACCTGGAAGTAGGAAGAGCAGTTGGCAGGCTGTTGCAGTGAACCAGGAGAGCAATGATGGCAGCCCAAATTATGGTGATTGCAGTAGGAATGAACAGAAATAGGACTAATTTCTGGGAAGGATGTCAGACTGAACAGATGCATCATCATTTGCTTCCTCCTGAAACCCTGCTGAAAGCACAAATAGTTTTTAAGTATAAACTCATAAGGATACAGAGATTGGGAGAGAATTTGACTGCAGTGAAATTTTGGAAGCAGCAAAAGTGATGGACTAATAGTCTGATTTAGCAAGCCAGAAGAAGAAAAAGCCCAAAGTCAACTTGATTTATATCACAGAATTACAAAAAGGTGCTGGGTGTGGTGGCTCACATATTTAATCCCAAAACTTTTAGAGGCTGAAGCAGGAGAATTCTTTGAGGCCAGGAGTTCCAGATAAGCTGGGCAACATAGTGAGACTCTGTCTCTACAAAAATTTTAAAATTAGCAAGGCATGGTGGCATGTGCCTATAGTCCCAGCTACTGGGGAGGCTGAGGTGAGAGGATCACTTGAGCCCAGGAATTTGAGGCTGCTGTGAGTTATGATAGAGCTCCTGTAATCCAGCCTGGATGACAGAGTGAGCCCCTGCCTAAAACAAAAAGAAAGGAAGGAAGAAAAAGAAAGAAAAATTTACTTCTCACAGTTCTAGATGCTAGGAAGACCAATATTAAGGCACCAGCAGATTCAATGTCTGGTGTGGGAGAATCTGTTTCCTTCCTGGTTCATTAGACAGCAGCTTCTCACTGTGCCCTCATAAAGTGGAGGGGGTATCTCCTGCCTTTTATATAAAAGGACTGGTCATGAACACACACATCCCCACCCATGATGTAATCACCTCCCAAAGGTCCACCTTCTGATACCATCACCCTAGGAGTGAGGATTTCAATGCATGGATTTAGGGAGAACACCAACATTCAGGCCACAACAGGAAGAAAAGAACTAAACAAACAAATAAACAAAATAATCACCTATCAATAAAATCTTCAGAGAGAGAAGAGAATTTAGAACCAAGAAACAATACCAGGGTCCTACTTTTTAAAAAGAAAGAAATATTCAAGGAACAAAAAAGGAAAGATCGGCTCAGGGCTTATAGCTCACATCTAGGGCGCCAGCCACATACACTGGACCTGGCTGGTTCAAATCCAGCCTGGGCCTGCCAAACAACAATGACAACTACAACCAAAAAATAGCTGGATGTTGTGGCAGGCGTCTGTAGTCCCAGTTACTTGGAAGGCTGAGGCAAGAGAATTGCTTAAGCCCAAGAGTTTGAGGTTGCTGTGAGCTATGACACCATACCCAGAGCGACAGCTTGAGACTCTGTCTCAAAAAAAAAAAAAAAGAAAAGAAAGATAACAGAAAGTTAAAACTCTATAGAAGAAAAGTAAACATGAGAAAATTTCTCAAAAAAATTAAAGCAGAAAGACAAACAGATGGAAACTACAAGAAAAAAACAACATAAGAAAATTAGAATATCAGGCAAGGAAATCCAACATCTGAATATTAGGAGTTCTAAGAAAAGAGACAGAATGGCTTAGCTCCCATAGCTCAGTGGTTAGGGCACCTGCCACATGCACTGGGGCCGGTGAGTTCAAACCCAACCAGGGCCTGCTAAACAACAATAATAAAAAAATAGCCAGGTGTTGTGGTAGGCGCCTATAGTCCCAGGTATTTGGCAGGCTGAGGCAAGAGAATTGCTACGGCCCAAGTGTTTAAGGTTGCTGTGAGCTGTGATGACACAGCACTCTACAAGGACGACATACTAAGACTCTGTCCTAAAAAAAAAAAAATCAACAAAAAAAAAGAATAGAGACAGAAAATGCAGGGGAGGGAATCATCCAAAGAAAAAATATTTTTTATTTCTAGAAATGAAGGATACCAGTTTAGGCCCAGGTGCAGTGGCTCACACCTATAATCCTAGCACTCTGGAAGGCAGAGGCAGGTGAATTGCTTGAGCTCAGGAGTTTGAGACCAGTCTGAGCAGGAGTGAAACCCTATGGCTACTAAAAACAGGAAAAACTTGCCAGGCATAGTGGTTCATGCCTGTAGTCCCAGCTACTTGGGAGGTTGAGGTAAAAGGATTGCTCAAACCCAAGAGTTTGAGATTGCTGTAAAGCTATGATGTCAGAACACTCTACACAGGGCGACAGGAAGGAATTAGATTCTATCTCAAAAAAAAAAAAGATACCAGTTTTTAGACTGAAAGAGTTGAAAGGATTGAGTACCCAACACAATAGTTGAAAATAGACCCACACCATAGCACTAGATACAAAGAGAAGATCTTAAAGGTCTCAGCAGGACAAAAACTGGTCAAATGCTCCCCCGAGTGGGGCGCCGGCCCCATATACCAAGGGTGGCGGGTTCAAGCCCAGCACCGGCCAAACTGCGACAACAACAAATAAAATAAAATAAAGTGTTTGCTCTAAAAAAAAAAATCAAAGATACTTTCTATAAAAGCAATAAGAAGACGTGTGTTACCAAAATAAAGGAACAAACTAAGTAAAATCTTTCTATATGAGATACTGGAAACATGATATCCAACATAGATACAGTAGGAACAGCAAGCTATTATAACAAAACAGATACAAAAATGTAATGAATCAAACAAAAGAGAAGTTCATTAAGAGTACATGTTGGGGCTCGGCGCCTGTGGCTCAACGGGCTAAGGCGCCAGCCACGTACACCTGAGCTCGCGGGTTCAAATCCAGCCCGGACCTGCCAAACAACAATGACGGCTGCAACCAAAAAAATGGCCGGGCGTTGTGGCGGGCGCCTGTAGTCCCAGCTACTTGGGAGGCGGAGGCAGGAGACTCGCTTGAGCCCAGGAATTGGAGGTTGCTATGAGCTGTAATGTCACGGCACTCTATCCAGGGTGACAGCTTGAGGCTCTGTCTCAAAAAAAAAAGAGTACATGTTGGTGACCAGCTTTTTGTCTTCAACAAGGTCTTCCAAGGCTACTCCAGTTGTTGCCATCTAAGCCATCAGGAAGAGTCAGAGCAGTTCAGGGACAAATGTTTCATCTTAACAAGTAAGAAAGAAGTGGCACGCATCACTTTGGTTCAAATCCCACCAAAAGTACTTCAACAAAAGGCACTGATAGATACATAGAGAACAGGGAAATAGAGTTCTCACCTGGGTAGCCACATTCTACCAGAAGACTTGGTGGGCAGATGATGACTGCCACCACAGTCTGCCCCTTTGGCTACCAGATACCCAAGCCTTCCCAGGCATAGAACATATATCCATGTCCCTTCCCAGAGGAGGTAGCCAGACTTCTAGTTTAAAAGTTCAGGATCTTAGGGTATAGCTCAACCCCTTCTGTCGGGTCTGGATGTGGTCCCTTGGTCTGTTGAACCATAAGATGTCCAGTAGACTGTAGTGGAACAAGAGCAGGGTAACTGACATCAAGACCCCCAATAGAAAAAGGAGCGATGGAAGACACAGAAAAAAGGAGGAATGGAAGACACGCAGGGTAACTGCCATCAAGACCCCCACTGGAAAAAAGGAGGAATGTGAAAGACACATTGAATCATTCATTCCTTCAGTGAATCCTGCTAGGCATGAGCTGAAAACATCCCTTGTTCTGGCAGTGGAGAATTTTCATGTTTAGTTCTAGCTGTCTTTGGTTGACCCTCTGAAGATAACTCCCCAGACCACAGTCATGTGAGGGCCTGGCTTTCCACTCTGGGAGGCTTTTCCTGATCTGTGAACTTCCATAGCCACATCTAAGGATTGGGAAGCCTATCCTCTTTGGGGATGTACAATTTTGGCAGCCCAATTCCTGCTGGTACAAGTTTGGGGCCTAAGACATGCTTTAAAACTTTAACAATTGCTGGCTTTTTTAAAGCCAGACTCCTCGTTTTTTTTTTTTTTTCCAGCCAGTCCAAATTCTTTACCTCCGTGTCTGATTCAAGCTCATTTTTCTCAGTCTAAAGGAAGGTTAATTTGAGGCCACTTACAACAATAGGCTTTGGTGGGAGACCAACATCCTTGATCTAATCTTTGCCATAAGGCTGGATTCTTCAGATTACCTAGGAAGCCTCAAAAGACCCTGGAAAACGCCTTTGAGCAACACATTTTTTCTCTTAATGGTTTAAATACTTAAATGATTGGCTTTTCCATCCTGCAAGGCTCCAATTGCCTGTGCTGTCCAAACTAGAAGCCACTAGCCACTTGTGGCTATTGAGCACTAGAAATGTAACTGTCTGAATTGAGGGGCAAGTATAAAATACACACAGGATTTCAAAGACTTAGTGAAAAATAAGAAGTTTAATATCTTTTTTTTTTTTTAAAGACAGGGTCTTGCCCTGTCACCTGGGCTACAATGCGTTGGCATTATCATAGTTCGCTGTAACCTCAAAACTCCAAGCCTCAAGCAATTCTCCTGCCTCAGCCTCCCAAGTAGCTGGGAGATGGAACTATAGGCAGGGTCTAGCTTTTGCTCAGGCTGGTCTCAAACTCCTGGCCTCAAGCAATCCTCCCACTTTGGCTCCTCCCAGAGTGCTAGGATTACATGTGTGAGCCACTGCACCCCACCTGATATCTTTTTTTTTTTTTGAGAAAGAGCCTCAATCTGTCACCCTGGATAGAATGCCGTGGTGTCACAGCTCACAGCAACCTCCAGTTCCTGGGCTCAAGTGAGTCTCCTGCCTCCACCTCCCAAGTAGCTGGGACTACAGGCGCCCACAACAATGCCTGGCCAATTTTTTTTTTTTGGTTGCAGCCGTCATTGTTGTTTGGCGGGCCTGGGCTGGATTCGAACCCGCCAGCTCAGGTGTACGTGGCTGGCGCCTTAGCCACTTGAGCCACAGGCGCCGAGCCCCCACCTGACATCTTATTAATAGTTTTTGTATTTTTATTTTAGAGATGAGACCTCAGTCTGTCTTGCGGACTGGAGTGCAATGATGTGACCACAAGTCAATGCAGCATGAAAATTCTGGACTCAAGCAATCCTTCCCCTGCAGCCTCCCAAATAGCTAAGGACTACAGGAGTGTGCCACCATACTCAGCTAATTTTTTTCTTTCTCTCTCTCTCTTTTTTTTGTTTTTTTTTGGTGACAAGAGTCCCGCTATGTTGCCCAGGCTGGTCTCAAACTCTTGACCTCAAGTCTCAACTGATCCTCCAGCTTCAGCCTCCCAAAGTGTTGGGATTACAGTTATGAGCCACCATGCCAGACTGGGTTAAACATGTTCTTAAAATTAATGTTCCTGGGCGGTGCCTGTAGCTCAAAAAAGTAGGGTGCCAGCTCCATATGCTGGAGGTGGCAGATTCAAACCCAGCCCCAGCCAAAAACTGCACACACACACACACACACACACAAAATCAATGTTCCTCATTTCTTCTATCTTTTTAAAATGTGACCACTAAAAACTTTTAAATTACATATGAGGCTTACACAATGGTTTGAAGAGACTGAATACACAATAGCCAGGCAGTCCAACTGTGACCCACAACCTCAGCAGAGTTGAACCAGAAATGCCAGTAGATAATCAGTGCCAACTTCCTTAGTTTTTACATTTGTCCCACTAAAACCAGAAACCATTATATACAAAATTCCACATGGTGACTCATGCCTATAACCCTAGCACTCTGGGAGGGCAAGTGGGACGGTTGCTTAACCTGAGCAAGAACAAGACCTCTTCTCCAGAAAACAAATAGCCAGGTGTGTGGGCATTGTGGCAGGCTCCTGCAGTCCCAGCTACTCTGGAGGCTGAGGCAAGAGGATCACTTGAGCCCAAGAGTTTGAGGCTGCTATGAGCTATGATGCCATGGTACTCCACTGAGGGTGACAAAGTGAGACTGTCTCATAAAAAAAGAAAGAAATCCCTCAATCTTTTTTTCTAAAAAAGGATTAGCTACAAAACACTGCTTGGTTCTGCATTTTCCAACATAAGACGCAATTCTGTCCCTCCTCTGTGTCTCCCTTATTTTATAAAACCTCAAATGTTAACCCTCCACTTCGAGATGTTCCTGAACAAACGATCTCCCTGTTGCAACAGTCTGAATAAAATCATCTCGTTAATGGCCTGCGGTGTCTATTCTTTCAAATATCACCTACTCACTATCTGACCACCAAACTGGAGCCACATTACTTTCTGTTTGTTATGGTAGCACCCAACTTCTGATGCCAATTTCTGAGTGATTTAGAGTAATGCTAGCAGCCATATAAAAAGACCTCAGAATGCAAACTGCATGTAAAAAACCCACAAAAAGGTTTTAACACAGGTCATTCTTGCCATCACTTTCTTGTGCATCATGAGGGAAGAAAGAACATATCCAGGGCCACATCTTTTCTTCTAAGGAATGTAAGTGGAAGTTCCAGACATCTCACTCACTCACAGTTCCTTGGTAAGAACCTAATCCTACAGCCTAGCTGCAAAGAAGGCTGGCAATGTGGTCCCTCACTGGGTAACCAACCACCTCTCTAAAGGTGGGAAATGCAGTTACTTATTGGAAACCTATCTACAACTATGGAAGAAGGGGAGAACATATTTTTTTGAAGTCTTTATAAAAAGAAGAAAGAAGAAAACAGAATCTTTAGGATAATGGTGGTAGGAGATCCTAGGAAGACAATTTTGAACTAAAAATAAAGGTAACCTTACTTTTAACCTTTGGAATAGGACAAAAGGCTCTAGAAAAGATATCCAAGAAAATGAAGTAGAATAAGTTATGTGTGTAGATACAAGAAAATAAAGTAGAATAAGTTGTGTGCCTAGATACGCATATCTAGAGGTGACATTTGGGCAGTTTACAGAAAGTGTGCATTATTTATTTAGCAACTACTCATTGAGCATCTATTATATGTCAGATACTATTCTAGGTGTTGGCATATAAATACAAAAATCACTACTTCAAGAACATTTTAATTATTTTCTTTCTTTCCTTTTTTTTTGAGACAGAGCCTCACTCTGTCTCCCTCAGTAGAGTGCCATGGCGTCACAGCTCACTGCAACCTCAAAATCTTGGGCTTAAGTGATTCTCTTGCCACAGCCTCCCAAGTAGCTGGGAACACAAGCGCCCACCACAACACCGGCTATTTTTGTTGTTGTTGTTGTTGTCGTCGCAGTTGTCATTGTTTTAGCTGGCCCGGGCCAGGTTAGAACCTGCCAGCCTCAGTGTATGTGGCTGTCACCCTACTCCCTGAGCTACAGGAGCCACTTATTTTTGTGAAATAGATTGATAGTGAAGGAGAACTTTTAAAATATATTTTTTAGAGACAGGGTCTTGTGTTGCACAGGCTGGAGTACAGTGGCATGACCATAACTTAGGCATCCTTGGGTTCCTGGGCTCAAGAAGTTCTCTCACCTCAGCCTCCCCAGTAGCTGGGACTGCAGACATGTAGTATTCCATGCCCAGCTAATTTTTTTCTTTTGTTGTTTTTTAGAGGTATGTGGGGATAGAGGGATGGGGGGGTCTTGTCATATTGTCTAAGTTGGTCTCCAACTTTTCCATTCAAATGATCTTCCTACCCCTTCCTCCCAAGTCTCTGGGATTATAGCAATGAGCTACTGCACCTGACCATGGATCTTACGATCTAGTAGAAATTCTAGCACAGCTGGGGTTGATATAGTGACATGTAAATAGAAAACTAGCAAACATTTAAAAGAAACATTTACCCAACCTCGAGGCAACTACTTTCAACTCTTTTGGCTGACTCTTTCAGTATTTCTATATCGCAAAATTAACAGGATTGTCACTTCTGATTTTTCCTTCTTCTTCCCTTTTTCCTTTTTCTTCCCTTGAGGATTTTTCTAGTTTTGATGTTCTTCATCCTTGTCACAGTTGTAAATATTTCTCATCCCCCTAGCCTCCCAATAAAATATAACTGTAACACTGGTTAGATCAATATTTAAATTTTAACTTTGTATCATTATGTAAACACTATAAATAGCCAAGTCATGTAGTACATTGTGATTACTTTAATTTTCTGTACAAGATTTTGTTTTCAAGTTCTATACAAATGACACATCTTCAGGGAAGCCCTGAAGTATTCTTCCCTCTCACTCCACAACCCCTTTCTTGATGTTCGTCTATTTTGTGTTGCCGTAACACATAAGATTGGGTGCATTCTGCATGATGTGGCTACAAATGTGTTGCTATAACAGACTATCACAGGCCAGGCGAGGTTGCTCATGTCTATAATCCTAGTAATCTGGGAAGCCAAGGCAGGTGGATTGCTTGAGGTCATGAGTTCAAAACCAGCCTAAGCAAGAGCAAGACCCCCTCTCTACTAAAAATAGAAAAACTGAGGAAAGAGGATCACTTGAACCCAAACATTGGAGGTTGCTGTGAGCTATGATGATGCTACAGCACTCTACCCAGGGTGATAGCCTGAGACTCTGTCTCAAAAAACAAACGAACAAAAAAAACCCAGAATATCACAGACTGAGTAATTGATAAAGAAAGGCTGGGAAGTTTGATACCAAGATGTCAGCATCTGGTAAAGGGCTTCTTGCTGCATCATCATGTGGCAAAACAGTGAGAGTGGGAGAGAGATGAGCTCACTTTTATAACAAACCCACTCTCACCATAACTAATCCACTCCTGCGATAGCAACATTAATCCATCTATGAGGGATCTGCCCCATGACCTATTTACCTCTTAAAGTTCCCACCTCTAGCCAGGCATGGTGGTTCATGCCCATAATCCTAGCAATCTGAGAGGCTGAGGCAGGTGGATTGCTTGAGTTCAAGACTAGCCTCAGCAAGAGCAAGACCCCATCTCTAAAAACTAGCCAGGCATTGTGTCAGGCACCTAGTTCCAGCTAGTCGGGAGGCTGAGGGAAGTGACTTGCTTAATCCCAGGAGTGTGAGGTTGCTGTGAGTTGTGATACCACAGCATTCTACCCAGGACAACAAAGTGAGACTCCATCTCAAAAAAGAAAAGAAAAGAAAAAGAAAATAAAATTCCCACCTCTCCACACTGTTACTTTGATGACTGAGTTTTCTTTCTTTTTTTTTTTTTTTTTTAACACAGAGTCTAATGGCCACCACACCTGGTATGGGGACAGAGTTTCTAACACACAAACTTTGGTGGATGCGCTCAAGCCAGAGCACCCTCAGTAGAATAGATGCCTCTGTTTATTCTTCTTACAGAACTTCACAGATTCTTACCCAGCTCCTATTATAACGGATATTACTGAGTAATAAGTGTCTTAATGGACTGTTTGTTCCATGAGGGCAGGGATAAAATCATCTTTGTCTTTTTTTTTTTTTTAACCAATGCTCTCAGTAATTCCTCATAGATAGGGTTATTTAGTGCCATCCTTAAAAATACAGTCTTGGGTTTACTGATCATAGGGAAAAGAATCTTGCCATAGAGATACTCAAATACCTTCATGAACTCTGCCTGGCCTTGCACATTTTCGTGTTTACTTAGTATCAAAACATCCTCCCACAAAAAAGAGGGTGAAACTATTCACATTATAAAATTATTATACTTCAGAAAGGTCACAGTATTCTCTTCAAGTAAAATCTGAGCAATTGTTTGTTTATAAATTACTAACTCAGATATAATGAATGACGTCTGGATGACAAGCATACTTTTAAGCCTGATTCAAGCATTAAAATGATCCATGTAACCAAAGACATTTGTACTCCCACGATACTTTGAAATAGGCCAGGTGCAGTGACTCATACCTGTAATCCTAGCACTCTGGGAGGCCAAGGCCAATGGATTTCATGAACTCAGGAGTTTGAGACCAGCCTGAGCAAAAGTGAGACCCCATCTCCACCCAAGAATAAAAAAAAAGAAAGAAAGAAAACCTAGCCAGGCATAGTGATGCATGTCTATAGTCCCAGCTAGTCAGGAGGCTGAGGCTAGAGGATCGCTTGAGCCCAGGAGTTGGAAGTTGCTATTAGCTATGATGATGTGACAGCACTCTACCCAGGCTAACAAAGTGAGACTCTCTTCTAAAAAATGGGGAAAAAAAGTCACAAAATATCTATCAGGGAGAAACCAAAAGGTGAAATGTCCTCAGTGATGGAGTTTAGACCACGCTGCCCCCAGAATATGACACTTTCGCATATTAAATATTTTAAGCTGGGTGGCGCCTGCGGCTCAAAGGAGTAGGGCGCCGGCCCCATATGCCGGAGGTTGCGGGTTCAAACCCAGCCCCGCCAAAAACTGCAAAATATATATATATATATGTATATATATATATATATATATTTTTTTTTTAAGTTAAAGGAATTTGAGAAATAGCATGTTCAGAAAGGGCTCTCTGGTCTTCCCCTGAAACCCTCTCTGTATCCAGAGGAACGAGGCATCCTTACCTCTGCAGATGGAGGGGACATAAGAGGAATCTAATGCACAGGCCTTGCTGAGTTGTTATCAATGCTCATTGTTATCAATCTGCAATTTCGATAAAGCAAAACTGAAATTATGATAACTTAAAAGCATTTTCATGTCATACATTTAGTTTTCCTGTTACTAACCATGAAATTAAAATATGGAATTTCCCCCATTCAATACCATGAAGTTGGCAATGCTCTCTCCTGAATGAATGAATGAATAGCATAGTGTTCATGTCCTGGATTTGAAACTCAGTTTTCTCAACTCACCTAAATTTACAAGAACCAGATGGGCAATTTAATGTCTCAACACATTTACAATGAGAAATACAAACTATTCTATTTTGTCCTGAAGTAAACTATAACACAATATGTCACTCCCCCAAATATGCCACTTTGGCATAAGAATTATTTAGAGTGAAGCCAATTCTGAAGAAGTAGATAGAGAGTCCTTCACTTAACTAGGATTTGTTTTAAGATGTTTTGATTTTATGATGGTGTGGGACCAATATCCATTCCATAAAGCATTCTGTTTTTCACTTTCAGTACAGTATTCAATAAATTGCATGAAATATTCAATACTTTACTATAACATAGGCTTTATGTAACATGATTTTGTTCAATGTTTGGCTAATATAAGTGTTCTGAGCACGTTTAAGGTAGGGTAGGCTAAGCTGTGATGTTTGGTAGGTTAGGTTTACTGGGATGTAAACCCATCATAAGTTGAAAATATCTGTACAAGAAAAGCTCCCTGCCCTTTCAAAAAAAGCAGGACATAAATTTTCTTTCTTTTTTTTTTAGACAGAGCCTCAAGCTGTTGCCCTGGGTAGAGTGCCATGGCATCACAGCTCACAGCAACCTCCAATTCCTGGGCTCAAGTGAGTCTCTTGCCTTGGCCTCCCAAGTAGCTGGGACTACAGGCGCCTGCCACAACGCCTGGCCATTTTTTGGTTGCAGCCGTCATTGTTGTTTGGCGGTCCTGGGCTGGATTCGAACCCATCAGCTCAGGTGTACGTGGCTGGTGCCTTAGCCCATTGAGCCACAGGCACTGAGCCAAAAGCAGGACATAAATTTTCAAAGGTGTCTCTCCCCCTCTCTCTACCAGAAAGGACAAAAAGTTAATCACCTGTTGGGAGCAGTGGCTTGTGCCTGTAGTCGCAGCCGGTCAGGAGACTTAGGTGGGAGATTTGCTTGAGCACAGGAGTTTCAGGCCAGCCTGGGCAATATAGCAAGACCCTATCTCTAAAAAAATAGGAAAAAAATTAATCTGAGACAACTATGGACCCTTATCAGCCCAAAGGTAGCACTAGAAGAATCCACATACAAAACTTCACTAATCAGACTATGTGTCTATATCACTAGTTTCCCATATCTTTAACTTCCCACAATTTGCCACTTTTGGAAGCCTAAAATTGCATTCTTGTGCCCTGTCATTTCTCTACAAATTTATTGTTCTTTGTTGAAAATACTGTACAAACTCAAATTGTTAAGCCACTTCTTTGAGTTACTTTTCTGGAGTTTTTCTCATATATCTGAGATGTGCATGTTCCTAAACTTCTGTTTGTTTCTTTTGTTGTCTGGTCTTGCTTTAACGGCCCCCCCAGAGGAGACCCTAGAAGACCACTAGGATTTTTCCCCCCTCTCCATAGCCCCAAGGAGGGCTTCAGATGCAAGCTAAGTGCCTGTTCTTCAGCTCCCCGCCTTCTAGATTTCACCCAGATCACCCCCTCTGTTAACTTGCCCTTTCTCCAGCTGAGTTAGGTACAGCTGATGAGACTGAGATTTTCTCAGGTACATTCCAGGCCTAGCAGAAACAGTTTCATTACTGAACTTGTAAAGTTTCCAAATTTCCTCAGCAAAAGATTGCGGTCCAGTTAATTTTTCGCATGCTCATTCTCGAGCGTATCCTGGTCGGCATGTTGTGGAGGTTCCTCGCCACTGCCCCTTGACAGTGCCAGCTGCTGGGCAGACGCAGGCCAGGCTGTGTTTTCGCGGTCAGAGGCACGGGCTAGGCCAGCGGTGAGTTACCAGCGCTTGCCTCGCAGTTTGGAGCCGTCACTGCCACAACGCCCAACACGACGACGAAGAGGGCGTGGAGTCTCTAAAAGTTCCTCTTATCTAAGTCCATACCGCTCTGAGGGACATCTTATCCAGTTGAGGGAAAGTCACCACCGAGGGTGGCGGCAGAGGGCCACATGGAAGAGCTGTCACCAGAGCGGGGGGAAAGGCACCAAGAAGAGGTGGTTGAACACCAAAGGCTGCTTCGCCCACTAAATAGTAACCATAGAGGACGCTGAGGTCTCCTTTAGTCTGTGGTTTTTGACTGTTGTGCAAGGACTCGCACTATGAATTAATAAGCCGACGACGGAGGTTTCCCCCTCCACGCCTGCACACGGTGACAAACAGCAACACGCCCCCTCCGGGCGGCGACGCCAGTCTCTGCGCCCGACAGCCTCCCAGCTGAGACGCTTGCCCTTCTTTCTGCCCGTCTCCAACATGGCGTCCGCCGCCTCGAGGCCCCGCCCCCAAGCCAGCTGGCCCGCCCCTCCGCCTCGCCGCGCGGGGCCGCGCAGCGCGCGCCCGCCGCCCCTCCCCGCGCGAGCTCCACCCAGGTCGCAGGCAGCGCGGTCTGTGGCGGCTGTTTCCCGCCATTGTGCGAAGTGGAGGCTGGGGGCTGCAGGCGCCGAACCTGACGGTCTCCGGCAGCTCCTTGGTTGCCGCCGCCGCAGTTGCTGCTCCCCGAGGCACTGGGAGGCCGGGCGGCCCGCGCCTCGCTGTGCGTGGGAGGGCGCGGGCAAGGAGCGGCCGAGCCCCTGAGGAGAAAGCTGGGCGCCGGCCACCCGGGCCGCGCCGACCGCGGCCCCCAGCGAGATGCCCTGTGGGGAGGATTGGCTCAGCCACCCGCTTGGGATCGTCCAGGGCTTCTTCGGTGAGTGGCGGCGTCGGGGGCGGGCCGGGCGGGCCGCCGAGTTGGCCGGGGCCGGGCCCCGCCGCGCGGCCCCCACGCGGACCGCCCGGAGGACTCGGAGGCCCCAGCGGCTCCCGGGACCCGCGCGGGCCGGCGCCGGGGCTGCCCCTGCCCGGGCCGCGGCCGCAGGTGCCTCCCACCTGCCCGAGCCGCCGCTCGCCGGCGGCCGAGGGTAAGCGGCGAGGACCAGGCTGTGATTGGCGGCCTCGCCCCGGGTTTGTGGCCCAGCCGGGGGGCCCGAGCCCCGAGGGCCGCCAGCTCGGAGAGGTCCTCGCCGCTCGGGGTGGGCGCGCGGGGCGGCGGGGCAGGAAACCCACTCTGCCGCTGGGAACCTGCGGGATATTTCAAAACTTCCGGTGTGTGCGGGAGTCGCGTCGGCCGGCCGCGAAGTTAGCTCCAACTCCTGTGTACACACATCCTCTCTTGTAGACAGAAGATTTAGTGTTACGGTTTAATTTTTCTGCGGGGATGAGTTTAGAACCCGACTAGCCTGCGTCTGCTCCTGTGCCAGAAGTGAATTACTTCAGTGAGTTTCAAATAGAAAGCTGAGAATGCGGCGGGCACGCTTAGTAAATGTTGGTCGCAATTGGGATTTTTTTGGTCTTTTACTTTCTTAATCTTTTTACTTTACAAGGTTGAAATCGTTACGGCTACTTTTCTGTTGAGGCACATGAAGAAAGACTTGTATTGGTTTGCCGTTTGCTGGACATTTTGACCACCCCTTTCCCCTTCCCCAGTGTCTAGTTGCACTTAGGAGCCGCGGAGACAGTCCCAGCCAGAAATCACTGTGTTAGATCCTAACACCTGACTTGTCTGTAGTTTAACTGGAGTTGTAGAGTGACCTTATCTCATTGAAAACGTCGTGGGATAATGGGGTGAAAGCCGAACAGTCCTCAACAGCTGAAACCAATAGTATAAAATGTGTGTTATTTCTAGTAGGTAAGCATTTCATGTTCAGCAACTCTGTATTCATTTTATCTGTGATTCTAAGTAGTTATATGGTTTCTCAGGCTGAAAGTAAAGGCAGCATATTCGAAGAAATCCTGAATAGGCATCCAAATTGTAGTCAGTGAAACTGGCAGCCTGATAGAGGAAATAATAAAACTATAAATAAGACAAAAAATGAAATAAAAGCTATGAATAAAACAAAACAAATATAGGCAGATTCACTTTATAGCAGTCACGGGTGTTTTGAGAAAGGGGCATATATTGCTCCACTAAATCCTAGTAATTGATGTTCAGAATAATGCTGGAATTGATTCTTAATGTTCAAAATAATGGCCTCAAAATGTCAAGCAAAAATTAAATTGTTTTGGTTTAAGAGGGTGCAGACACATTGATACTTTTTTAGAAAAAATCTTTCTAAAGTAAAAAGGGTTGATGTTTAAAGGACATAAGTTACAAATACGGATAATAGAAAGTTCATTTATGAGAAATGGTCTTGGTGGATAAATGAGATGATTTTTATATTTGCTATAGATGTGAATGTATTTGTGTCAGATTTTTTTCTCTTATGCATATGATCCTAAGGGGCACAGCTCAGAGTAAAGAAAGGGTTTAATTTGGTTATTAAATACTGGTTTTATAGTTTTTTTTTGGTTTTTTTTGGCCGGAGCTGGGTTTGAACCGGCCACCTCCAGCATATGGGGCCGGCGCCCTACTCCTTTGAGCCACAGGCGCCGCCCGGTTTTATAGTTATTTTATAAAGTCTGCCAATACTGATGTTTTACTCCCTAGAATGTCTTATAGGTTGTATCTTTCAGAGAAGTCATACTGTTTTTTTGTAGATGCTATTTTAAAGGACAGTATATATTTTTGCTGTATTTTTCTATCATTGTGACTATCTTGGATATCTTTGTAATAATGGTATTGCAAGTATTTGTGTGATAAGTTAAACTTGTTATATACTTTCTGGCTTAGTAGGAACTTATTTTAAATCTGTTTTGTTCAAGTTAGAAATGTATACATGTTTGTTTTACAAAAAACAAAAATGTAGTGTCATGTAACAGAATACAACAGCCTAAACTATATAATCCTTCATCTTAAAGATAATTACAGTTTGATTCATGATTGTCCAATTTATTTTCTTTGTATATGTTTACACTGTGGTCCCCAACCTTTTTGGCACCAAGGACCAATTGTATGAAGGGGGAGTTTCTGGATGATTCAAGCATGTCCACCTCAGATCATCAGGCATTAAATTCTCATAAGGAGCATACAACTTAGATCCTAAGCATATGCAGTTGACAGTAGTGTTCCTCCTGTGAGAATCTAATGCTGATGCTTATCTGACATCTGACAGGAGGCAAAGCTTAGGTAGTCAGTGGGGAGCAGCTGTAAATACCTAAGTTTTACTTACTAGTTCCTGCCACCTCCTGCTGTGCCACCCTGTTATTAAAAAGCCTGAGGGGTGGGGACTGCAAATTTTGACGGTTTTTAATTTTTATTTATGCCTCAAGTTATTGTTCTGGGTAAAGTGCTGTGGTGTCATAGCTCACAACAACTCCATCCAACTCTTGGGCTGAAGCCATCCTCTTTCCTCAGTTTTTCTTTTTTTTTGTCTCTTACATATTTTTTTTTATTAAATCATAGCTGTACATTAGTGCAATCATGGGTGTTTTTCTATATTTAGTAGAGATGGGGGTCTTGCTTTTGTTCAGACTAGTCTTGAACTCCTGAGCTCAAGCTATCCACCTGCCTTGGCCTCCTAGGGTGCAAGGAATACAGGTACGAGGCACTGTGCCCAGCCTAGACAGTTTAAAACAAAAATGCAATTTTGTTGCACATGTTATTCTGAAATATACACTTAATATGTGTTTATCTTGAAGATCTTTCTAAATGAGTCTGATTTTTTTTTTCATAGTCTTATTGTCCCTGTCATATACTTTCACATAAACTTATTAACTTTGTCATATATTTTAGGTTAGGTGTCTCCATCTAAAGCCAGGATGTCTGGGTGGCACCTGTTTCTCAGTAAGTACCGGTCCCATATACCCAGGTTCGAACCCAGCCCTGGCCAAACTGCAACAACAACAAAAAAAATAGCCCGACATTGTGGTGGGTGCCTGTAGTTCCAACTAGTCGGGAGGCTGATGCAAGAGAATCGCTGAAGCCCTGGAGCTGGAGGTTGCTGTGAGCTGTGATGATGTGGCACTCTAAGGCTGTCTATTAGCCATTTGTAGCTATTTAAATTTAAGTTAATTAAAACTATAGAACAATTAAAAGTTTAGTTTCTTCCTGTTACTAACCCCACTTCAAGTGTTTAATAGCTACATGTGGATAGATGTTAATTATTGGACAGTACAGGTACAGAATGTTTCTATGAGAAAGTTTTTTTATACAGGGCTGATCTAGACTATTCTCTATTTTTTTTTGCAGTTTTGGCCAGGGCCGGCCTTGAACCCGCCACTCCCGGTATATGGGGCTGCCGGCACCCTACTCCTTTAGCCACAGGCGCCGCCTTATGTGTTGCTTTTTTTTTTTTTAATAACCAACTATTTAGTGACTCTTCTTCCTCTTTCAGGTCTGAATTCTGTGTTCTTATTCTAGTTCTTTTCTTCTTCTTTTTCTTTTGAGACAGAGTCTTACTCCCTTTCCCTGGATTGAGTGCCATGGCATCATAGCCTATAGTAATTTCAAACTCTTGGGCTCAAAAGATCCTCTTGCCTTCATCTCCCAAGTAGCTGAGACCATAGGTGCCCACCACAACGCCTGGCTAGTTTTTCTGTTTTTAGTAGATATGAGGCTCATTCTTGCTCAGGGTGGTCTCTAACTCCTGAGCTCAGACAGTCCACCTGGGTTGGCCTCCCAAAGTGCCAGGATTACAGGCGGGAGCCACCGTACCTGGCCTAGTTCTAGGTGTTAAGTGTTTCTTAATGTGACCAGAGACCTTCATCTTGCATGCTACTGTCATAAATCAGGCCACTTTAGTTGCATTCCTCAACGACTAGAAGAACCTCCTAACTAGTCTTTTGTGTCTCGTCTTGCTTATTCCTTCCACTCTCTACACTGGAATCGAGTCCTTTAGTGACTCCCTCTTGCCCTTAATATTTGATCCAAGTCTATTAAAGTGCTTTGGGAGATCCTTCTTGGTTCCATCTTTACCTACTTCTCAGACTTTATTGCTGCATTCTTCATCATAACTCTCTATCCCAGGCATACTGAACTTACATGCCTTTTTTTTTTTTTTTTTTTTTTTTTAGACGAAGTCTCACTCTGTTGCCCTGGCTAGAGTGTTGTAGTGTCCTAGCTCACAGCAAACTTGAACTCTTGGGTTCAAATGATTCTTGCCTCAGCCTCTGGAGTAACTGGGATTACAGGCACCTGCTACCCTGCCAGAAAAATTTGCCCATCTTCTTTTGCTATTTTTAGTAGAGATGGGTCTGGCTTTCGTTCAGGCTGGTCTCAAACTCCTGAGCTCAAGTAATCCACCTGCCTCAGCCTCCCAGAGTGCTAGGATTATAGGCATCAGCCACCCCTGCCCATTATGAATTCTTTCAGTTGATTTTTTTCAGTTTGATTTTGAATCTTGTGTGTAGGACTTTTGCACTTGCTGTTTCTTTCACCTGGTTCTGCCTTCCAACCCATGTAAACTTCCCTGGCTAAATCTTAGCTTTCCTTTGGGAACCTAAGTTAGATAACAAGGTGAGTATCCCTTACTTCATGTTACTGCAGGATCCTGTGTGTCCATGAAAATTACTGTGTAAAGTAGATTGTTGAATTTCGTTTTTTTTTGAGACAGAGCCTCAAGCTGTCACCCTGGATAGAGTGCTGTGGCATCATAGCTCACAGCAACCTCCAATTCCTGGGCTCAAGCGAGTCTCTTGCCTCTGCTTTCCAAGTAGCTGAGACTACAGGCGCCCGCCACAACACCAGGCCATTTTTTTTTTTTTTTGGTTGCAGCCGACATTGTTGTTTGGCGGCCCGGAACCCGCCAGCTCAGGTGTACGTGGCTGGCGCCTTAGCCCATTGAGCCACGGGCGCCAAGCCTGAATTTCGTTTGATACATGGGTTCCTTTGCTAGATTTTTACT
Organism: Arctocebus calabarensis; assembly: GCA_963573935.1. NCBI lineage: Eukaryota > Metazoa > Chordata > Mammalia > Primates > Lorisidae > Arctocebus > Arctocebus calabarensis. Next base: position 36,887 of record CAUYON010120198.1, read on the forward strand.
CTGGGAGTTCAGGGCCTGTATCTGAATGATTCACCATTATATCTTCACTGCCTAGAATATGCCTTGTACCTTGAAAGTGCTGACAGGACAGTTGAACAGAGGCAGTGGAAAGACTGATTAATCAGAAATGTTGTAAATTGGGAAGGTTATTGTGACAACCAGTGCCAAATTCAGGCTACTCCTTGTATGTTTTATATCGATTCAGAGATTGTGATCATACTAGTATGAGTTACTTGGCCATGTGTCCTAATTCTTTCTTCCTGGTTCAGATAAGAAACTTTGAAATCCTGCAGGTGACCAATCATAATTATATGAATCATAATTTACCTTTGCGGACCAGTCTGTGTTTTGAATTTGTATCTGCTATATTATAGTTGTTTTTATGTAAAAGTTTTCCTGTAAGACTTTATAAAATGCCTCTCATGTTTCTATTTTCTTTTCTTTTTTTTTTTTTTTTAAATAGAGACAGAGTCTCACTTTATCACCCTCGGTAGAGTGCGGTGGCGACACACAGCTCACAGCAACCTCCAACTCCTGGGCTTAGGCTATTCTCTTGCCTCAGCCTCTGAGTAGCTGGGACTACAGGTGCCTGCCACAGCACCTGGCTATATTTTTGTTGCAGTTTGGCCGGGGCTAGGTTTGAACCTGCCACCCTCGGTATATGGGGCTGATGCCCTACGCAGGGAGCCGTAGGTGCCGCCCCCTATC
>CAUYON010120199.1:0-21149 GCA_963573935.1 Arctocebus calabarensis
TCAACCTTATGGCTGGAGTTCAGGTAAAGAGCATCAATTTACAAAAGGAATTTGCCAAAACAAGGCAGGGCCTAAAAACATAGTCACTGCAAATATTGGTTAGATGACTAGGGAAGGTGCTCTCAGAGACATGCTAATTATGTAATAAAGGGAAGTAACGTATTAACATGGCCATGAGAAGACAGAGAAATTACTGTCACTGATCCTACTGCCGGGACGTGTTACACACCCTGCCTGGCACCACACTCACCTTCATCTTTCAGGTCTCCGCCAAAAGTCATCTTCTCAGACAGCTCCTTTGCTGACTATTTCATTTTTTAAATGAAATACCAAACTTTCATCTTCTCTCTCCTCAGTATTAAGTATGCTAATTTCTTCCCATACCAACACTTCATACTGAAGTTAAATTAATTATAGTTTCTTCTCCAAGAATAGCAGGATATTATATTTTTCACTGCACAATAGCAGGATATTATATTTTTCACTGCCATACAGTTAATTCCTAGAATAATTGGTGGCACACAGACAATAAATATTTGTGAAATTAATGGAATGAATGAATATAGAGAGGTTAGCAAATAGCAAGGCTGTTGACAAGGCTGAGATAAGGTGAAATGCCCTCAAGGGGACTGTTACATTGGTTCAGAAAATGGGGATCCAGTGTGTGTGGAGGGAAGAAAAGTATTTTAAGCTGGGTGTGAAGGAAGGAAAGTAGGGGCAGAGAACCAACGTCAGTAATTCTAAAATCCTATAAACTTTTATCATTATGGCTTTTAAAGACTATAATTTATGGTACTTTGTTGCATGATCATTTGTTAATGCCATTTTTGTCTCTTACTTGCTAAACATAAGATTCTTAAAGCTAGAAACCACATTGACGCACTGGTTATATTTTAGCACTTATTATAGTAGTTTGTAAATTATAAGCTCTCAAATTATCTATGTAGGTCAAAGAATAAAGAGATCAATGATTAACAAAGAGTGGCTGGTTTTCAGGTGGCAGAGCACTTTTTATTCAGAGCAAACAAGCCCTAATGGCTACTTGGAATAATCAGACCAACAAATAGGCTTTTATGCTTAAACAGTAACTATCTCACTTAGTAAAAGAAAGTAATCCTAGACTATGCACATAAAAAAAAGCAATGATCGTGGTATCATTATTCTTCACCTGCTTCTGTCCAAGTCAGGTAGGAAGCAATCCAGAGCACATGACACGCTGAGTTAGAGAATGCAACGCCAAACGTGTAGTAAAAATCCTTTGAGAGAATTAGAGAATGCATACGCATAGCACTTTTCAGATTATAAAACTTGGGCACTTATCTATTTCTTTAACGTGAAAAGCAATTACTCTGCCAAAGATGTGGGATAATTATTTTTAAAATATCACTTGCTCTTAAAACATAGTGGAGGCCCCGTACCTTTGAAGCAGCATCTTTGAATTCAAATCATTTTCATTACTTTTTCTGAATTTTTAAAAGATATTGTGAGACTTTGTATATGAAGACTGATCTCATTATTAATGTCTTTACCAGTGTTTAATTTTACTTGCTGAATCATGATTCTGTCCATGCTGAATTCACTATTCCCCTGCTCGTTTGGGAAAGAGGTGACCTTGAAGCTGGGAATGAGATACAAAGCTTGATAGAAAAGCTACTGTCTCTGCCCTTACAGCGTAATATTTCCATTCTCAGTCCACCCCAGCCCTCACCTCGCATTTTTCTATCAGTTGCAAAGATTTATTTTTGAGCATGCCTGTGTCTTTTATATATACCTTTTCTACTTTCAGAGCAGAAAGCACAGCTTACTACTTTTCCCTTTCATTTCTTGTTTTTTTCTCGAAATGCAATGCTAAGCATTGTTTTCTCTTTTTCCATCCTATTTTGTTATTAGTCCATCTTCTATGGAACTTACATATACTGCCTTGTTATACTCTTTATTCATATATACTATATTAAATCTTGTTCACAGTATAAAAGTCTCTGAAGATGCACAGCGCTTCTGAGTTACCTCCATATTTTTCTCTAATTCTCCTTCCATATCTTGTACCGAGATGTTCAACAATGTTCAATGAATGAGGGACACAGGACCTTATTGTCCTGGTCCTATTTTCTAAGACCTGTCCCATCCTTTCTTCTGTTCTGCTGCCTGGTGTTTAGCCATTTGCCACTCCTTAGCATCTATTAAACCATGAGTCTAGGAACCAAAAAGATAAAGAACAAGCAGTCCTTTTGTAGCTTGTTAATTTCTCATCATTATCTAGGTAATAGCTAATGAAAAATTACCAGGTAACAGAAAATCTTGGCTATGCAATTTGTTCACCAATAACTAGCAGCTTTCACCTGCTTCCAGGGATTTAATAAGGACCCTAGTATTCATAATAAAACATTCCTACAAACAACGTAATAAAGGAAAGGTACAGGAAAATTTTTCTCCATAGAAAATGGAATACCATACTCAAGAATGTGAAATGAATCACCAATTCCTTTAATTAAACTGGAGGCATTTTAGAAAGACATTTTAACTATGTAATTGGAGCATTAACATTTTAAAGTGTATTCCATTTGTTAATTTTAAATAAAACTAACTTTTCTTAAAGAGTAACCATTCAACTATGCATAGTGGCTATTTGGAAATCAGTTTTGTTTTTGATCAGATCTAGTAACTTGCCAAAGCAATGCTGACACTCAATGTCTCTAACAAGTCAATTTGGGGGCACAGGTATAACATACATGGACATTAAGATTTCAGCTTGTAAAAGACATAAGCTAAAGGTCTGCGTGAGGCATTTTTGTTTCTATGTTTTGTAGCATGATGCACGCTTAGGTCTGAATAATACATTCCTTCCAGATAACCCTTCCCCATGAGATGGGACAGGTTATCAAATCAGTAAAAGTGATTTGCTATCAGTAAAATGATAATACTGGTTGAAATCCCAATTGGGATTTCATTCCACACCCTTCCACACTAATCCGGCCCCTTTGATGTAGCAAAGTTGTGAGTTGTTTTTCAGTCACTGTGGGCTCCCAGGTTGAGGGTCAGGTAACCTGAGCATGCTCCAACAAACCAAGCATGCAAACACTGACAGAACCTAAGTGCTGTGACCAAGGAGCTGGAATTAAAGGAAGAAATGGATACTGTGTGGTAGAATCCAGGTTCAATCACAGTGAATGCTGGTGGTGTCACCCTAGGGCATGACTTAGTCATATCTACCTCTTTGCATCACCTCATTGAAAATTCCAATTATATCATGGCTCAGCACTTTATGCTTCTGATATTTAACCCAGTCCCCAGCTCAGGGAAACAGAGCAATTTTCCTGTCTCCTTTCCATCTGACTTGCAATAAAGCTTTTATTTTCCCAAAAGTTGATGCTGTGGTATTGCCTTCTACGTGTACCAGGCAGCAAGCCCACTGACTGCTTGGTAACAAAAACAATGACACCTCAACATAGGAAACAGTCAGAAGAGATTGTTTTGTAAAAGAATGACATAGCTATGGGTAAGGTGTACCTGAAAAATGATGGAGAGTGCAATAATCCAAAGGTAATAGCAGTGAATTCATGAATATTCTTAATCCCAAAGGATACAGAGGAGCAGAATTCATAAATTTCAAAAAACAGAGAGTGATCTAGAAAAAGCAGCATCGAGAAAAGCATCACTTTTCCTTGAGGTGCACAGCTATCCTAAGGAGACCATACAATACAGAAAATAAATACCTATTGACATTCACACAAGACTCTCCATCAGATTTAAAGAGCAGTGTTTTATGCTCTGTTCAAAGTTTTCAAGTTTGACAATTTCACCTAGCCCAGCTGTTCGTGCATTTACTCATGAGAAAAATGGTAATAAGAGTAGTAACTACCTTATAGCTCATAAGGTCATAGAGAGAAACTAGGTTAAAAATAACGGAAGATTTTTAACATTTTATGGGATATAGTAAATTATAGGTAAATAAAAGTTATTTTTCTTTTCAAGTGAGGTTCTTTTGTAGGAGTGTGTAACAGATTGATAATTAAATATAAAAGCAACAAAATGAGGTTGCTTCTTTAGGATTAAACATATCTCTGTATATTACTTAGTATTAAAAGACCAAGAAAAATGAGTAAAATTCTTTTGTTTTTAATTTGTTGTAATCTGTTTCTTATCCCTTGAATGACGAACATGTGTATGAAAGGCCCAAATGTTCCCATAGCTGTATTCAAATTCGCATTTACAGATAGTCAAATTTAAAATCCAGAATGATTCCAATAATGAATTCTCCAAAAACCAAGATGTCCCCCACCTGCAGAACTGCCACACTTTCCTATGGTGCATGTTCCATTTCCAAAGGGAGTATGAAAAAGTAAAGTAGATTTAAGTAGCAAATTCAAAAGCAATAAAGTTACTCAACAAATAATGCCTTGAAGATGGAAGTAAATATCTTTGAAGCAACGAAATAAAAACTTGAATATTCAAAAGATGACATATTCCCTCAAATTCAGCAAGGCCATAGCATACAAAAGATTTTCCCATATACAATAGCCTGGAATGCTATTACCTTCTAGCTTTGCATGGTTGCCTACTATGTAATCTGAAATCTTAGTTAAAAGCATGGTTGCCTACTATGTAATCTGAAATCTTAGCTAAAACAGAAATTACCTTCTGATAGTAAATCACACGCGTGTGCTTTTATTTTAGTATTATTTAATTTGATTTATATCACTTGTTTCCACTAAAATAAAATAATTAGCTTCCTTATTTTGTATATTTCTACTACTGGACTATAAATTCCTTTGAGTTAATTTTAAATTTGATTCATTCCTCTGTAGAAACTCCTAATGTAGCACACAGTGCATTAAAAGAATCGTACAAATAAATGAACAAGTAAAATTTTAAGTTTTGAAACAATAATAAACTTTTCTCAGTGATTTTTAGATTTCTGTTAGTTGGTGTCCTCACCCCATATGGAAGTCTTAAGCAATTTTCAAAGAAAGGGAGTGTAAACCGATAAATGGGTAATTCATGTTGTACTCACATGAGCCATGAAATGAAGTTTAGGCAAGCTGAAGGATGGTGGTTTGACATGAAATCTGACCTTTTTCAATTCTGTCTGATATAATAAATAGGGTTTTTATGTCTTGAAGGCATAAATCAACATTGGAAGGAAGACCAAAAGAAAGGATTGGTAGATGTATTTTGTTGTACACACTCATACGCACACACACACACACACAAACGTATATATACACTATACACAGAAATATATACACATACATATATATGGCATACATGCATCATATATACATGTGAACATGATACAAATATACACACACACATATATATATAGTATATCAAATATATGTAGCTTGACTCGGTGTCTGTAGTTCAGTGGCTAGGGCACCAGCCACATACATTGGAGCTGGCAGGTTCAAATCCAACCTGGGCCTGCCAAACAATGACAATTACAACCAAAAAATTTCCGGGCATTGTGGCAGGCGCCTGTAGTCCCTGCTGCTTGAGAGGCTGAGGCAAGAGAATTGATTAATCCCAAGAGTTGGAGGTTGCAGTGAGTTGTGACATCATGGCATTCTACGGAGGGTGACATAGTGAGACTCTGTCTCAAAAAATATATATATGTATCTTAATATAGACATACATATGTGTGTATATGCATGGAAAGTTAAAGATAAAACTCCCTTAAACTTAGCAAAACATGTAAGATTCAAAGAAGAAGAAACAGAACTCTAAACACATAAGCTTTTAAATAAGGACAGGATGTGTGAGCTGGTAGAAGTAAGTTGATATGTCAGCTTCTTATTCTTAGACTTATAACAATGTTTTCTTTTTTCTCTTTAATTATTTATTTTTAATCCCCTAGTTACTTTCTTCCTTCCAACTGGGTCCTCTATACCTTGTTTACTTTTAATATTATGAATGAGCACAGGAACCATTTCAAAACATTTTGTTTGTCATTTGCAAGTATAAATTCAAAGATGATAGAAAAACATTTTTGAACATTCAATGTAATACTCTTAAAAAATATTCTCTATGCTAGGATTTATTCTGACTTTGATTTGTGTAATAGCTTCCTGACCTACACAAACTCCCAAATACATTTTGAGAAAAGATATTTATTTTCCACTTTGGAATATATTTCTCAGCTCTAAGACCTTTTAAAGACTTTTGCATATGAAATATAGCTCAAAGAATGAGCTTAGCCAATCTTATCGTCATCATATGTTAGTACCAAAGACCAAAAGTAAAAATGTTATGAAGTGAAGAATAAATTCTTGAGAAAATAACATAGTACCACGTGTTACTGAAGAAGAACAGCTGTAAAAAAATTCAAAGAAAAAGCATTGGCCAAGATTTTAGAATTAATATTCACCCAGGTATAATTGTAATACAAATGTGCAAAGTTAAGAAAGATAACCTTTTAAGCAATCATGTCAGAAATAAATTCAAATACCAAAGATGATGCATCTCTCACAGTATAAAGCAGCCCCTGGATTAGTTTCCATCTTCGCCCTCTGCATATGTCACTCTTCTAGAACATGCTTTATGCAACTGAATGCCACTCAGTTATGACTCAGTGCCTTCTTTACTTCACCGATTGTATTAAGCCTACACAAATCATCAGGAAACTTTAATTTGGTCTCCACAGGCTTTCTCTACTTCCCAGAAATGATAAAAAGATATTTCAAAACCTCCCAACCCTCAGTACACATGTTGAAATATCACTATTTTTTTTGCCAAATAAATTATACTACACACATAATTCTCATCTTCTTGCGCTGACTAGCAGAACTAGTTCAAGAAAAAAAAAAAAAAAACATCAAAAACCATTTAAATCTCTAATATTTTTACAACCACAACATTCAGGATCTTCATAAGGAAAGTCCCATTGGGACAAAAATAAGTTTCTGACTAGGCAGATAATCAGGTTAGACTGATGTTAGTAATAGAGAATGTTTGGGTAGAAAACTTGAGAGAGGGATAGAAGTTTACTGATGGAGACAGGCAATGCTACTAACCCACTCTGTGTGTCATTAATGAGACACATTTAGATTCAGAGAGGAAATCACCTACCATAATTATAACCCCATATAATCAATAAACACAAAAACAATATGCCATGGATATGTATTTTTGCCCATTTTACATATGCAGAAACTGAGGCTTGAAGACATTAGTTATGCTCAAGGGCTCACAGATAATAAAAGATGAGAAAAATATAGATACAAAGGCAGGTACCTAATTCCAGAGGAGAAGGAAGAATGAAAAAACAGATAAATGGACAAAGGATTGATTTAATGTGCTTTATTTACACGATCTTCCAGATTAGTTTTGTGGCCCCTGAATCCACCAATTCTCAAATGTAGCTTATTGTCAGGAAAATTCAGGAAAGAAGCTGAAATTGGAGTTGTCATCAATGTCCATGGACACACAGGCTGATCACGGACACATACCCTTTTTCCCAGGCTGGAAAAGTTCCTGAATACAGCATTTTAGAAGTAGCAGATTGTGTCACAGTAAAATGTCTTATTGAAGTAGAAAGGAACCTAATTATAAGACTAAACCCTGGAACACTAGAAGCACACAATTCAGATTTAGCCATTCACACCAGAAATATTCAGCACGGGTGGTGATGTGTTTTGGAGAAGTGCTTTTTTTCTAGTTTGATTTCCTTATCCTTTTTCTGATTCTACTACTCTCCTGTCACTCTGTTTACACGCATGAAATAAATACGTACGTATTTTAGATGAACTATAAAGAAATGAGATTTGTAGCATAAACCAAAAGTTAAGCAGTATCATTGTTTTCTAAGCATACTTCATATACAGGCAATTATTTTATTTTAGAAAAATATATGAGGCAAATCCAGCTAGACTGTCATTGAATTAAAGTGAAATGTGCAAATACTCTTGGAGAAGTTCATACTGGCAATGAGGCAGGGAAAGACTAGTGAAGGTGGAACAGAATAAAACTTGGAAATGAGCTCTACTAATTATGACTGATTTTTATATTAAAATAACTTTTATTTTGTGTTCATATTATTGATACTGCAATTGCTTAACTATAATTAATATTATTGCTACACTTTTCAATAAGAATATGTTTCTTCTCTGAATCATACTTTGATAAAATGACTCAAAATTATATATTTTAAAAGCACTGTGCCATATTAATAAATTTGATGCTATTAATTATAATAATAACATTTATAATGCTTTACAACAAAGTAATGAATGTAGTTAAATAATTTATTTTCAAAAAGGATCATGTGTGACTCCATAGTATGATTTTGCCATTATATTCAATGTGTATTTCATTCTTAGGTGTTTGTCTAATAAAGCCCAATTATTTAAAATGTTTAGCTACATCTTGCCATTAAATATCAATGTCTGATGTTTTATATGCTTCCTGACATTTCTAACGTATATAAGAATTGTACATGGATTCATATTTCCACACTCTTTTCAAATGTGAGCATTTTTACACATACTACACTTTTATTGAAAATGTAATGTGCTTTCCTTGAAAATTCTGATCTTTCATGGCCCATATTATTTTACTTTCAGCTATAAGCTAGAAGTATAAATAACTGCTACTGCTTTCAGTAGAGATAGCAGTCTTTCACACCCAACACTTGTGCATCTAGTTATATAGAGCAGACAGAGGCCACAGGGGAAACAGTCGGTGAGAAACAGATAGAGAGAAACCTACCAACGTCTACTTTGTTCCTGGTCTGCTGAAAAAGCACTGAAAATCCCTTTCTAGATTTGGGAGGTAATAACGAGTTCTTTGGGGTTTTGGTGAATAGGTAGAAGAGGCAGCAGGACAACAAATTGGTATTCTACATCTTTTTAACTTATGTTAAAGTCGACCACAGAAGAACTAGATGATTTCAGCAATATGATAACTTCTCTGAAAGGTCACTATGATCATTTCTACAAGGTTACAAATCTACAAATGTGTTCTAAAAAGTCGGGAAACCACAGAGATGAAAGAGAACATAAAAATACATTATTTAGGTTCTGATTTCTTCATTCATTAAAGATGAGGAAGACTAAGACAAAAAGAAACCTAAAAAAGATTTATACCATGCAAATGATATTCATCACCTACCTATAATTCCATGCCATAAACATAAATAATAAACATCAAGTGAATATCAAAACATATAAATCTGCTACCATCTCATTACAGACAGTGTTTCATGGAGTCCGGTAATACACTGTATTATCTTGTGTGTGTGTATGTTTGTGTCTATGTGTGTGTTTGTGTGTGTGTGTGTATTTAATAGATGAAGCAAGAAAAATGCTGTATCAGTGGTGTAAAGATCTTGGTTTAGTTTTTCTTTTTTTTTTCCTGCTACATACTTGCTTGGTCACACTAGGAGAAATTTGGAGAATTACTAAAACTCAATATACATCAATTATTTCATTTATATGGTAAAAATGTTCAAATGGATTTATATAATTGTCCATCCTTGTAATTATCTCGGTTTTTAAAAATAGCCATTATGATGTTTTGTCTTTCATACATCTTCTAAAGACAAAAGTTACATACCAGCTACCCAAACAGTCTACTCAAAAGGAAAAAAAATTCCAAAAATCTCTTGAAACATTCTCTGCCCTTGGTTAATATCCCACAACTCAAAACACAAAAAATGAATGGCTTATGAACAAATATACTCAAAAGAAAGTAAAAAAGCATCATATGAAATTATTTCTAGCTTACTTTTACAAAAAATAAATTTTATTTTTACTGTTCATTTACTTTAAATGATGATGATACAGATAGGGTGAAAAATGATCAAATCCATTCAGATTTCCATGTTATACAACTGACTTATCTTTCTGGAAACTCGTATTCAAAAGAATTATTAATTAAGATCCAAAAATGTACTGCGCCCCAAGCTACAAAGGGTGACATCAGTAATACTAATACTCTTTATTATTGTTTATGGATTAAATAGGCTGTTGAACATTAAATCCCTTTCTCTAAGTATTGATAGCAGAAAGATAATGTGAACAGAAATTTAAATTTTAAATAAAAATCAACTCAAATATGGCTATTGGAGAAAATTCTACATAACAACAAAATAAATTCATTATATCAGACTATTATATTTTATGTGTCCTTTGAATGATCACTATTATCATTCATCATTATTTCCAAATATTTATATGCTTGATGTTGCCATTTGTTCCAGAATCGGGCTTTCAAATTTAAATAAACAGTGAGGAGAGAGGGAGTCAAAACTATCAATTTTTATGAGCTCATTAGGAATGCTAACTTGTAAATAATCAGTTATATCATTCATTATTTTGTAACCTCACAAAAGGTAAAAAAAAAAAAAAAAAAGGTGACCTAAGGCTCTCTCAATTATAGATTTTAATAGTATTGCCGTAAATATGTGATAATAGGAAAATTGACCATCTTTTATGGCACTATTGAGGTTTTCTCCTAAATTATTTCTTCAAATCACTTTATAAAGTAGTACTTTTCATTTTTTTCTTGTTCTCTTTCAAATGAATACTTTCCCTATTTTTTCAAACCAACATTTTATAAAAAGAGCTCTAAACAGAATTGTTTTTACTTCCAAAATTAACCAAAATCCTTGTTAATATTGAATGGGGAAATAAATTATTTTTAGCTTCCTGGAACTTATTTCAGGTTCATTAACAAAAGCAAAACATCAAAATAACTGGTCCGGAACATCCTGTTAGTATCAGAAACCATCAGCCAAACTGTTTGGCTCTTTCTTTTTTCTTAACGAATACAAAGCGATGGTCTCTATCTGGAAAACTTATTTCCTCTCTCAATTTGAAGTGCCACAATTTTTTTCAAGTCACTATGGTTCTTTTAAAAGATATTTTCCCTCGGAATTTAGCTGACATCTGAATAATTACACAAACCAAAATGTAAAACAAAGAAAAAACCTGTTAGCCAAAATTGCCTTCACTTTACAAATTGTGTTCTTTATTAAAGGTGTGAGGCCATTTATTTATATTTTTCTGACTTTACAATTCCTTTCTAAGTATGCTGCTGTCTTCATTTCTTTAATTCCTACCCCTGTTTCAGTCAAGGTGTTCAAAAAGCATGAACATTTCAGCATACCTTCAATTATTAATGTTATGACACAGAAAATAGTAAAAAAAAACATTGCCCCATATGTTCTTCCTGCTGTCATTCTGGTCTCTAAGAGTTGAGAAAGAAAAACGATAGTAATTTCTTAAAACTGAGCAACATATGATTTCTAATGATATATTTTAAAAATTTCGTGGGATCTTCTTCAAATTCTCCATTATTTTTCAGATCAACATATTTAGACAGCTACTCAATTTTTCCATAAAATATATTTACATATTTATTATTTAAAGCTCCAAATTCCCAGGATAGATTCTGATTATTGAAATCTGATGTTTAAAACTTACGTTTAATTATTAAAAATTAAAACATCGTGTTATCATAAACATTATTATTCCATTCTTCGTAAAAATAACCTTTCCTTAAAGCAGATCTGTCTATTTTGTAAAAATAATATATTTTCTACTTGACCAGATTAGAGAGAAAGTAACCCCTTTAGACTCCCAGTTATCAAGTCTGTTCTCTAAGGGACAGAAGTAAACACAAAGAAGTTTCAATGGTATCCAGTACAATTGGTCAAAAATGCATTTCAATACAGGTTACCTATGTATCATTGACATACTACACTAAATGAAAAGGACTCCTCAGATACTCAATGTTTGTTTCCCTTATCGCTTTAATGTATTTTTAAAAAATTTCCTGAAAAACATTGCTTCATAGGATATATCCTCCTTCTTTCTCCTACCAACTCATATTTAAATTTTTATTGAAACTTTAAATAATGCTTTATTTTACTTTATTTATTTTTTGTGTGTGATTTTTTCTTTTCTTTTTCTTTTTTCTTTTTTTTGGCCGGGGCTGGGTTTGAACCCTCCGGCATATGGGGCCGGTGCCCTACTCCTTCGAGCCATAGGTGCTGCCCAATAGTGCTTTATTTTAATTTTGCATTTATTTCCTTCAGTCTCAGCACAATAAAATATAAACTAGTGTCTTCATCTGTTTGGGGTTCTATGAAAATTACCTTAGTTTAGGCAACATGGGAATCACAGAAAATCATTGCTCCTGGCTCTGGAGGCTGGAAACCTCCTGGTACAGTTGCCAGCCCGTTCAGGGTTTGAGGAGGGCTCATATTCTGCTTCATAGATTGTGCCTTTTTGGAAGAAGGACCAGACAGGTTTCCTTGTGTCCATTTGGTAGAGACCCTAATCCCATTTATGAGGACAAAGCCCTCATGACCTACTCATCTTCCAAAGCGTCCTCTCCTAATTACACCGCAACGGGAACTAGGTTTCGTTCTATTCCTTGGGTGGGGGATGGGGGGGACATTCAAGCCACAGGAACTAACAACACATATCATATCGTCGTCTCATAAACAATGGGCTTACTAATCAAGGAGCTAAACATTTAATTCAGATTCATAGCATCGAGTCAGTCCAAAATTTATTTCATAGAAAACCTTTCAGTCAAAACTTTCATTAACAAGAATGACCATGACAGTATAATAAAAATAATTTGTATTTGTATTACTTTGTACCAACGAAAAATTTTAGTTTACTCTAGTGAGCAGAGAGAATGAAGGAAAGTGGTGCACTATTTGGTACCTTGTAGAGAGTTAAAAATTTATTGCCTAGGTCAGTATGTTATAATCCCAGGACAAAACCTTTGATTTGTGTGTAATGTCTAAAGGTTTTCCTTGCAGCTACACATTTGCCGTCAGTACACCTGAAATGTCAGAGCAAGTTGTAACAACACTTACGGTGGCAGTTACCGCAGAGAAATCCAAAAGAAAAATTCTGATAGAAATTGGTATTTTTAAGGGATACTTCATTTACATTGCAGTCAGAAAAAAAAAAAAAGATAAATCATTTAACTGTAAATATTTATGTACATTTTCACATCATAGGTCAATTAATACAGTAACTTTCCACACTCTGTCCTTTGGAATGCAGAGTTAACATCTACCAAGCAAGTTTAGCGAAGAAAAACAATGTCCAATTAACAGCCAATATACAAAAACGATTCCTATGTTTAATGGCTTTTTAAAAGAGTATAATTTCATTTCATTTGAAAACAATCAACCCAACAAACAAACAAAATAGTGGACTGGTGATGGTTCTTACCTTCTTGAACTGCTTGAAAAGGATTGTTGCCATCCACAAATGTCACTGAAAATGTGATTTTCTCAGTCTGTAATATCTCTTCATTCTGGTTAAGGTCACCAACTGCTGTGCGAAACACCTCATCATCTTTTTTGGCAGATTCATCAAAAATTGCTCCTAGAAAGAAGTGAGTTTCACCATTAAACAATAGCATAAATATTCTGTCATTCCCTCTAGAAATATGGCTAGCCTTGTGTATTTAAAAATGTATACTTTCCCTTGAAGCATGCGTGTTATTGATTACTAAGACAACTTGTACTGGAAGCAGGGTGATAGTTGAGAAGGGAGACAGCTACTTCTTCCAAATGGGAATAATGAATAGTTAAGTACATCAAAGTTTCAATGCACAGAGATAATGGGAGGACAGTGTAATCGTTACAAAAAGTCTCTGCATGACCCAGTGGCTAGTATGTTGGATATCTTATATAGCAAGATCTTTAGGAATTCATAGCTTGAAGAACTTCTTTTGAATAAGAGATAAAATCTGGAAACTTTCTGAGCACTGTTCATATAGTATATGAGAATTGAACATCTCTTATGATCTTAATTTCTTTCTCTTTTTATCTTTCCTTTTTTCTCTTTAAACAAAGAGTTTCATTACCTTTCAAAACGGGAAACTCAAAAATATTTATAGAAAATTTAGAGTCATATAAATCTCTCAGCAGAGAGAAAGAAGAAATATTTCCTGAAGAGCATAAGTCCTAGGGGGAAATTATAGCATTTTTCATCCATATGTAATAATGATAAGCATTAGGGCTAAATTTTACTGAGTGTTTCATTGTCAGCCAATTACTGGATAAACACACCAGTTCTAAGAGCAAATGGATTCCGATTCCTGACTCTGTCCCTGGTTAAATATATGACCCCGAACAAGGCACTCAAATTCTAAATCGCATACCTGTCATGTGTAAAAACAAATACTCTCCACAACTAGGGATTATTGTGTGTATTAAATAATGTTTATGTAAATTGTGTACTGTTGTAACTTAATGGCCAAATCTCCATGAATGCTAGCATTTTCTTCTTCCTTGTTCTTCTTTTTTTCATATATAAGGGAGATAAACACGGAGACCATTATGCTAAATGATATAAACTAGATAGAGAAAGAACACTGCTGTAACATGGCACTTATATGTGGAATCTAAAAAGCAAAACCCAGGTGGCACCCGTAGCTCAGTGGGTAGGGTGTCAGCCACATGCACTGAAGTTCACAGGTTCGAATCAGGCCCAGGTCAGCTAAACAACAAGGACAACTGCAAAAGAAAAATAGCCAGGCATTGTGGTCGGTGCCTGTAGTCCCAGCTGCTTGGGAGGCTGAGGCAAGAGATTTGCTTAAGCACAAGAACTTGAGGTTGCTATGAGCTGTGACAGCACGGTACTCTACCCAGGGCAACAACTTGAGACTCTTGTCTCAAAAACAAAACAAAACAAAACAAAAAGTAAAACCCAGAGAAGGAGAGAGTACAATAGTGGTTACTAGGGATAGAGAGGCAGAGGAAATGGGTAGAAGTAGGTCAAAAGCTATAAACTTGCCCTTCTATAAGATTAGTAAATCTATATATCTAATGTCTAACTATTGTCTTCAGACTGAAAATTGCAGATTTTACATTCTCTGGCACAACCACATACAGAGGTGACTATGAAAATTGATGGGTACGTAAATTTTTATAAATTTAGTGCTCATTTCTCTATGTGAATATAAAAGTATCAAATTATACACCACGAATACATAAATAAAATAAAAAATACTATACTCCAAACATTACTTAACATTTTCCATTTGTTTTTCCTAATGTAGCAGCTCATTTAATTCTTAAAATAATTATGTGATTTGTACACTTGTTTACCTTTTAATTATAAATATTTGGCTCAATGGATTTTTTTAAGATGAAAAGATCGAAATCCTTTCTAACAACAATAACAAAATAAAACCAGGCACTACACAGTTAAAATGACATTTAAAAAATGACTACGAATACCTATCCACATACATATCCTTATCCATATAACATATGTTCTTTGACTAATACACTTGATCTTAGCCAAAAGTACAAGAATAGTGAAGAAAGACAACACTTTATTGTGTGGTTATAAAAATAAAATTGGGTGTATAAGAAAAAAATAATTCTGTATACATAAATATGCATATTATACACAAACTCAAAGACATAAAAACAGACAAATACACATATACACATATATTTGTAAATAGATGTAGAGTTGACGTGTGCACACCTATCTATAGAAGAATACACTTACATCTTTAGCTTTGTTGATTTTATGTATCTGTGACTAAGTCTAAAACTTTCTAGTGAAAGGTGAAGATGTTAAACATGTATTATTAGAGTGAATGCCTAATAAGGAAGGAGCTAACCGTCATTTTCTGACAAGTGTATCAGCGTACTCTTGATGTCTCCACCCTACGATGGGCTCGCCATAAGATGATCATCAGCTTTCACTAGAGAAGGCGGAACGTCTAAGAGGCTTACGGTGTGACCTAGCCTTGTCTTAATCGCACATGAATTGCACCAAGACTTCAACCAAATTCCTTGAACCCTTGCCTTCTGTTTTCTATATAATTTGAATACTTGCCCATGGCTAAGAGCATGAGAGAAAAGAATAAAAATACTTTGCATGAAATATTTTATTTAATAACAGTGAAATTGCTTTCTCTTTTGTCTTGTGATTTTTTTTGAGGTGAAATCCAAGTTTTTGTGTGAGTAGTACTAGTATACCTATCTTGAGTGTCTTGCTTGTGCTGTATCACATCATACCTTTGTCTAATTCTTAATAAACTGTTCACTTGTTAAAAAAAATCCCTCCCTTTCTTGTTCCTTCCTCTTATTCCTTCCTTCCTTCCTTCCTTCCTTCATTCCTTCCTTCCTCCCTCCCTCCCTCCCTTCCTTCCTCTGTCTCTCCCTCTCTCCCCTCCCTCTTCTCACTGCCCTCTCCTTCCTCCTTCCTTACCTTCTCTCTTTCCTCCCTCCCCTATCTTTTCTTCCTCCCTCCCTTCCTCCCTCCCTCTTTCCCTTTTTCCTTCCTTCCTTCCAAGACAGGGTCTCACTGTGTCTCCCAGGCTACAGTGGAGCTGTGTGTGGTAACAAGTTCACCACAACCTTGAACTCCTCTGCTCAAGCCATCCTCAAGCCTCAGCATCCCGAGTAGTTAGGACTATAGGAGCACTTCACTACAACTGACTACTTTTTAAATTTGTTTTTAAATATTTCTAGTGACAAGGTCTGGACATCCTGGCCTCCAGCCATCGCTCACTTCCCATTCCTACAGTACTGGGATTACGGTCATAATCCACTGTGCCCAGCCAAATATTTTTAAGAGGACATATAAATTAAATGTTTCCTAATTATATTACTAGATATTTAGTTGTTAAATATTATTTCTATTAATATAATCAAATATTTATATATATAATGACTTTAACTTTTGCCTCTCCTGTGATTTTTTAACCAGATACAATTCTACTTTAGACACTTAGCTATTGAAAAATTATTTAAATAATAAATGTTAGACTTATATTACTAACATAAGCTGCTTTAATGAAGAATCATCTCAATGTGTGACAATTCTTATAAGCATCTATATTAATCATGACATTGAAGTTTAATATTATCAGATTGAGATATTTAAATTCTTCAGCAGTTTGTTAGGAAATATGATACAAATTTCCTTTAACTGAAGTTGAAATAACCAATTCATTTTAAATCAGATAATGTAAATGTCTATTCACAAAGTGATCTGCGTTTATATAAAGATGTTTCAGCTTGTGGCGGGTTCTAAATGGGTCGTTTAAAAGAAGAGTTTTTAATCAGCCTTGTTTGATAGCAGGTGATGTTATTGACTTCTGCTGAGTTTTGATAATATATTTTTGATGAAAGCATTTTACTATTACCTGACAGGACACTTAATAGTGCCTTAAACATTAAACCAAGCTTAACAAATGGCAGAAAACTGCAGAAATGAAAGCAAATTACTCAATTTGGTGCTGAATTAAGATATACTAAGAGAAGAGGCAGAAAAGAAGCATCATCTTTCTGCAAACAGCGAGGAAGGGCACAGGAGAAGCAGTTCATCTCACTGCAAACAGCACAATCAAAGAACAGGAAACCTTAGTCCATATTTCAAATCCCAGTTATTTATTTACTTATTTCTCGGCTATAAAAATCTCATCTTATGTTTGGCTTTGTACTAAAGAAGCGCATTTTGTATTAAACACAAGCATTTTGAAAACAGCCTAGTGAATTCCACAGGAAGAATTTCAAGAAGTTCCTTTCTTATTTCACATCCTTCCAACAGTCATAGCAATGCCAGTTCTTTACCCTTTGTAAATAGATGAATGGAGGTTAATCCAATATAAATGTCTTAGATTTACTTTTTAAACTATATTGTTTCTCAAATTTAACATCACAACTATATAGTTAATATCATGACATAGCAGTTAGTTCCTTCTCAGTTTTTTTTATTAGCATGTTTTTTATGGTCAATATTATTTTACAATGTTTAAGTAAAAAGATGATTAGGACACGTCAAGATAAAATAATCCTTCCATCCCTTACAGACAGACAGACATGCACACACACATATTTTATATAACATACCAAATCCCCATACAGACAGACAGATATGCACACACACATATTTTATATAACATACCAAATCCCCATACAGACAGACAGACATGCACACACACATATTTTATATAACATACCAAATCCCCATACAGACAGACAGACATGCACACACACATATTTTATATAACATACCAAATACCTTCATATTAAGTGATTGTAAGCATTGAAAGCAAACATCAGCACATTTATATTTCTCTTGCACAATCAATTCATGCTTTAAAATTATCACCTAGAAAAACATATGAAACAGTAGCTCCCCAAAAAGTTAGGTTGGATTTCATATATGCAAATAAAATCAAAAATAACATATCTTTTTAAGCCACAGGTCCAAACTTTTTACTCATTTAATTTTGTCTAATACATATGAATTCTCCATGGTAGGTATTCTTAAAAAGAATGAACTTAAAGGACATCAGAGGTGCTACATGTAATGAATCTCTAGAACTATTCCTAACACACTGTGGAGGAAATTTTCATTTCAAACACTTTTTTATAGAAAATATATATGTATACTATATACACACGCGTATATGTAAATGCATCAGGTCCTATATATGTGTATGCATATATTCAATAATTTATACTTTTCTGGTGATTAGCATATTAAATGTATTTAGTATAAGCCACGAGGATTTAAAATTGATGAATCACAGTAAAAACTTGAGCAGAAGACTATTTTTACATAAAGTTTACTTTCTTCATCTTAGAAGTTTTAGTAATTCTAGTTGAGGAAGTTAAAAATAAAGAAAAATGGCACAACTCTCTGCCTTGGGGGAATTTCTTGCTCACAGTAGGATTTACAATTCTGCAAGGCTACTCAGAATTGTTAAGTCATCATATATCCCTACTGTTTCAGATGTTCTTATTAACAAGTGGGGCTTTAAATTTAATTCTAACAATGCACTGTGCATAGACATTGGGTGCAGATATCCCACCCAAGACATGTTTAACATTTATTAATGTATACATGCTCTTCCCACCATTGCCAAGAAAATTAGGCATATATTTCAAAAGGAGGGCAGAATATCAAGGACACTATGAATATGTGAAAGTCAAATTTCTCCCTCCCCCAACTCAAAATGCTCTCAGTTCAGTGGGGCGGGAGGAGGATGAACATATTCAATACTTCTAGATAACAGGAAAAATTAGGAGTATCGTGAACAAATGAGATAAGCATTTTTGTTACCATTTAATAATTTTAGCATACACAGAAGCTAAGCTACTACTTCAGCCCGATTATCATTCCAAGGAAGAATGAAGGCATTGTGTAAATGTATTTGTACATACATACATGTATATGTGTGTAAAGATATAACAATTATACCTATATGTGTTTATGCCTGTGCATTCATATAATTTTATATGCTCTCTCTATATATATATAATTTCCTGCTTAGGTAACATTAGTTTCATTGAGATGTTCTCCACAAACCAAGTATGTATTACAAATGCTTTCACGGTCTCTTTTCATTCAACAGAAAATTTCCTAATATATTCTCGGCTAATATTCCTATGGGAAAGAACTCCTTTTTCCTTTCATAAAGATACATATTTTTCTCATTTGTCCTTATCTAACTCTTCACAACCACTCTGACTAAAGAAATAAATCAAAACAATAACCCTAATTATTCGAGAGGAGGTACTGGATTTACATCAAATTTGTCACAATTAGCAAATATTATTCTGAATTACGGACAATTGTATTCTGTTGGTTTTCTCTCCAGTTTATAATAATTGAAATAACATTAATAGTAATTAACATGTATTAGTGCTAAGCACTCTATTAAGTGGTTCACAGGCATTATTTCATTTAGTTTTGATAAAAACCTTTTAAGAAAAATGAAACTCTGTTAAGTAAAGTTCCAAAGTAAAGTAAAAGTTCCCAGACTAATAATGACAATTACAGAATCCCAGATTTTAGTTACTACACAAGCTTCCTAAAAAACTGTGAGCTTAATAACTGGTTGTGCACTCAATATAACAAATTTCTAGATAATCAAGTAATATACATTTCTATATTCATAATCATTATCATAAAATATTATTTGTACATTACAAAGATCAAATAAATTTTCATCTTACTTTTAGTTTAATAACCTGGTTACACTGATCGCATTGGTTAGGTAAAGTCCCTCTTACAATTGTGTTTTTCCCCAAAAGGTGTGGCACCACATTTTATTAACAAATAATATTTTGCATACTTTTTGGCACAATAATTTAAATTATCCTATTTTAAAAGGAGCTAGTAGTTAAGCGCAAATGTTTATTTTTTTCTCAAGCTTTGTTTAAATCTATTTTTGCCTAATTTATATATAAAAAGAATTAAATTGATACAATTTGTAAATGACAATTTTTGCAGTTATATGAGAATAGTATTGAATTCCAAGGACATATGCATTATGGCATTCTTTTCACATACAAGTTTTTGGGTAGGTTTATATATTTTTTATTGTTTCAGGTTTATTGAGGGTACAAAGAATTAAGTGACAATGTTTTCATTTTTTAGGTAAAGTCCCTTTGACAACTGCTTATGCCATATTTTTTAAGTGTAGGATTTAGAACAAATTTCTAGTCTTTTAATTTTTAAGAATTTTTTTTCTTTTTTACTTCAGTTCCTAATGATCCTAATAGAAGGGCAATGCCTTAGTCAATGACTTTATATATATTAAAGGGCCTAATGATTTACTGAGAGCTACAATATTCAAATTGTGACCAAGTAGAAACTAAGTGGTTCATTATTTCCCAATGACCAGTGCTTACTAAGCACTTTGTTCTCAGTATCCAAATCAGCCCTAATATGAATCTAATTTATAGCTTTCATATGAAGGCTAAAACCCAATTATAGCACAAGAATACAGGGAAAAGGGAAAGGGAGGGGAGGGGAGGGGGGAGGATGGATGGAGGGAGGGCAATTGGTGGGATCACACCTACGGTGCATCTTAGCAGGGTACTGGGGAAACTTATTAAAGGTAGAGTATCAATGTCTTTATATAGTGATCAAGAAAATGCCATGAAGGCTATCTGTAACAGTACAATCAAAACATTTCTGAATGTATATGAAGCACATTGTGCCCTATGATCGTACCAATGTACACAATTAAGATTCAATAAAATTATTAAAAAAAAAAAAAACATTGGATACTTTTTTCCATTCTTGAGATACTTTGCTAAGAAGAATATGTTCCAGCTCCATCCATGTAAACACAAAAGAGGTAAAGTCTCCATCTTTCTTTAAGGCTGCATAGTATTCCATGGTATACATGTACCACAA
>CAUYON010120207.1:0-24774 GCA_963573935.1 Arctocebus calabarensis
GGGGGGCGCCTGTAGTCCCAGCTACTTGGGAGGCTGAGGCATGAGAATCGCTTGAGCCCAAGAGCTGGAGGTTGCTGTGAGCTGTGACTCCACAGCACTCCACCGAGTGCGATAGAGTGAGACTCTGTCTCCACAAAAAAAAAAAAAAATAGCCGTGCGTTGTGGCGGGCGCCTGTAGTCCCAGTTACTTGGGAGGCTGAGACAAGAGAATCGCCTAAGCCCAGGAGCTGGAGGTTGCTGTGAGCCATGAAGCCATGGCACTCTACCAACGGCAACAAAGTGAGACTTTGTCTCTAAAAAAACAACCACTCAAAAAAAAAAAAAAAATTATGGATGTTGGGATCTTCCCCTTGATTACGTGAAGTGATTTACCTAGTGTCTAAGTAGGTGTATTTTCATAGAGCACAAGTGATCCAAATGTGCACTCCAGTTAAGAATCATTAGGCCAAAATCACAAATGATCTCAGAAGCAATGTACATAGCTAGTGCCTGGATCTTGGTTTCTAAATGCCATTCTATACGAAAGGAAATCTGCGTTCCTTGGAGAAACAGATTCCAAGTCTTTGGCAGGGAAGAGTCAAGATGAGCCTAGACAGTTTGTTGTCCCAGAAAGGAAGGAAATGCTGAACACTAATAGGGATGTCTTAAAAAGACACAGGAGCTATCTAGAAGGGACTCCTACTGGCCAAATTTGGGACAATTTGAATATCAGAAAAAAATGTTAATAGATTCATAAACTGAATTACAAAAGAATTCCATGAATCCATTAGTGATATGTGAAAAAAGGAGTAGAGGAGGGAAAGTACTTTTTACAGAAAATGTCTGCTAACGATGTACAGTGTCAGAATTTAAAGATCGCCACTTTTAAATCACCAATGTAGTGACTGATTCAGGAAAGGACATCAATGGCTGCTAGCTCTGGTCAAGAGTTTGCTGGGGAATAGAATAGCCACACAATCTGAAAATACTCTCCCATAAATTACTTATTAATTACAAAGAGAAAAGAGAACTTTTGCAATAAGGAAATCTGATATACACTATCTTAACAAGAGATCAACCAACCAGAACATCATTACGAGTAAGACTAACTTAGGAGTCTCTTTATGACCTGCAATGGGAAGGACTCAACATGAATTATGTAGTATTTGGGTCAAAACATTTATCCTGATCCTAATAATGGGGAAACTATCAGTAACTCCTGAGTGCAAGACATTCTACAAACCAAAAGGGCTAACTCATTCAAAATAGCAATGTCATAAACAAACAAGGAAGAAAAGAAAGAAAAGATGGAGGAGCTGGTCTAGACTAAACCAGACTAAAAACCTGGACAACTGCATACGATGTACAATCCTCAGGTGGATGCTGGATCCAAAACAAACAAACAGACAAAATTACTACAGCTATAAAGGACATTATTGGGACAATGGGAAAATGTGAATATGGACTGCAGTTAATGATAACTATCAGTGTTAAATTTCTTAGGTGTGACAATTATATAGAATGTCCTTGCTTTTAGGTGATATGTACTGAAATACTGAGGGGACAAATGTCAAATTCAAAAACTTCAGCATGAAAGAAAGACGGGAGAGGAGGCAGAAGGGAGGGGAGGAGAAAGGGGGAATGGAGGGAGGGTATTTGGCGGGATCTCACCTAAGGTGCACAATGCAAGGGTACACTTCAAAACAACTAAGAGTATATTATAAATGTCTTACCACAAAAAATGAGCGAGGTAATAGCTATGTTAATTAGTTTGATTTAAGCATTCCAGATTGTGTAACAAATCATCACATTGTACTCCACAAATGTATAGTTAAGATTTAATAAAAATTAAGTTAAAAATAAAAAAAGAAATGAAAAAGCATTTATAACTGGTGGAAAAATGTGAAATTATTTTAAAATGTTCATTAAAATGTTCAAATTAGGGCGGCGCCTGTGGCTCAGCAAATAGGGTGCCGGCCCCATATACCGAAGGTGGTGGGTTCAAACCCGGCCTCGGCCAAACTGCAAAACAGAAAAATAGCCGGGCCTTGTGGCAGGCACCTGTAGTCCCAGCTACTCGGGAGGCTGAGGCAAGAGAATCGCCTAAGCCCAGGAATTGGAGGTTGCTGTGAACTGTATGACGCCATGGCACTCTACCGAGGGTGAGAAAGTGAGACTCTGTCTCTACAAAAAAAAAAATGTTCAAATTAAAAAAAAAAAAACTTCAGCATGTGTGTATGTGCATTGCATGCTAGCATGTGTGTTGAGAAAGCAAATAATGCTAAAATAACACCCAGGGGACTTCAAAGAAAGATATGTGGGGTATTTAGTCATTTTTATATAAATTTGAAATTTTTCAAAATATAAAGTTGGGAAAATAAATAAACTGAAAAAAAACACGATCTTGATTTTGCAAATTTTATCCTACTCCAAGGTAACTGGAATGATAACTCAGGCAATGATGAAATCACTGGCACCTGGCCCAGGAGTGGCTGGAAGCATTCCAGTGACATTCACTGGGGCCACTTGCTGGAACATAATGAATTTGGTTATCCTATCATCAACTTATGTCTAAAAAGCACAATATTCTTAAAACAAATGGCTGACAAAGTTGAAGTTGTTGGGAGGAAAAGTGTCCAAAAGTCAAAAGTATTGGAGATAACAGATGGTAAGACTACAACCTAACATTTACTTTCTTCTTTGTACTTCCCTTAATTTCTAAGCTTCTAGGAAGGTATGAAAAACAGACAAAAAGCAAACATGATATTAAAGTGATGTTTCCCAAACCTGTCTGATTACCCACCATAGACACTTGTTTTAAAAAAAAAAAAAAAAACGGCTTGGCGCCTGTGGTTCAATTGGCTAAGGCGCCAGCCATGTACACCTGAGCTGGAGGGTTCGAATCCAGCTGGGCCCACCAAACAACAATGACGGCTGCAGCCAAAAAATAGCCGGGCGTTGTGGTGGGCACCTGTAGTCCCAGCTACTTGGGAGGCGGAGGCAGGAGAATCGCTTGAGCCCAGGAATTGGAGGTTACTGTGAGCTGTGATGCCACAGTACTCTACCCAGGGCGACAGCTTGAGGCTCTGTCTCAAAAACAAAACAAAACAAAACAAAACTTGCAAAACCCATTAATTCTGAAGCCCTTCCCAAAACCACTGATAGAAACTTCAGGAGAGAGGTCTGGGGATCAGTATTTTTATTTTTTTTGAGACACAGTCTTACTCTGTTGCCCAAGCTAGAGTGCCATGGTGTAAGCCTAGCTCACAGCAATCTCAAACTCCTGGGTTTAAATGATCCTCCTGTCTTAGCCTTCTGAGTAGCTAGGATTGTAGGCACCCATCAGAATGCCTAGCTAAGTTTCCTATTTTTAGTATAGATGGGGTTTCACTCTTGCTTAGGCTGGTCTTGAACTCCTGAGCTCAAGCAATCCACCTGCCTCAGTCTCCCAGAGTGCTAGGATTATGGGCATGAGCCACCAGGCCAGATATATTTTTTGTTTTGTTTGCAGTTTTTGGCCGGGGCTGGGTTTGAACCTGCCACCTCCAGCATATGGGGCTGGCGCCCTACTCTTTTGAGCCACAGGCATTGCCCATATTTTTTGTATTTTTAACAAATTCCTCAGGTGAGCTGTGGGAAGCAGAGAGGCTATCTCTTTGGGGCACCTCAATCCAGTAAAGCAGGAAGGTGAGGCGTCCCTGGGGGCTCCTTATCAAGACCAGGGAAAGATGACAGGAGCAGGGAGGCACCCAGAGAGGGTAAAGTCATCAATTTATAGGGCAGTCACCATCCTGCCCTATGAATTCCTGATCAGCAGTTAGATTAGGGAAGCTGGTTTGTCTGCCCTGGGAGACAAAACTTGTTTTCCCCCTTCCCCTATTCTAGGTGCTTTTATTGGCCCTTGTTGAATTCACTACCCTATGTCCCTGATTACCCTGTAAGTTGCCTTTTACCCAATCTTCCTGGGGGCTTGAAATTTCTTTTAGTTCTATTTAAACACTTTTGCATTTTACATGTGCTTTGTCTTAGAGATCAATAAAAGATTTCTGAGGAGTCGGAGGGGTGTTGCATTGCCTCAATCTGCCACTTGGCATGTGAGGCAATGTACACCTCTCCAGGCAACTTAGACTTTATACACTATGCTGGTGTAAAATCTCGTTATTTCTTCAGCGTCCTCTCCCCTATCCATTCCCAATCCTGGCTGGAACCCCAACAGTAAGCATTATGAGGTAAGTTTGGGCAACAGTGCTAAGCAACAGAGAAGAAAAGCCCAAAGGTCTACAGATCAGCCCACCCTTCCCTGGGCAGAGCAAATAATTTCTCTTAATCTAATCCCTTGGTTGTTCCTCTGTTCCTCTCTGAGCAACAGTCTATTTATAATTTGGCTTTTCATGCAGCATGCCTACAGGGAGAAAATACCCCAGTCTACGGAGGGAAGAGTTCTAGTTTTTCTAACAGCTACATTTCTCACTACAAATTAACAAATCGACAAAAATGATCAATTAGTCTCTGAGAGTTCAGATGATACAAATCTTCCCTTAGTTCTACTCTCAGGATATGAACTCTACCAGAATCACTTGCCATCACCCCTCTAAATCCCCAGGCCAAAACCGTTGGCGCTGGAACCATATTCAGCAGGCCAGTACCCTCAAACCTGGAAATAAAAAGAGCCTCAACACAAAACTAAAAGATTCACTGGGTATGCACCTAGCCCTTTTAGCAAAGGTTTTAAGGAAATTTGTAAGGAAAACTGTTCTATTTTCTTGTCTCTAATAGATACTTGAGTTTAGAATTGGGCCTGGTGGCTCACAGTCCAAACGCAAGGGAGCAGATTGTTGGGCAGGAGGAGTGGGGAACATTTTTAAACACAGCAAATTATTTTCTTAGCAAATAAGGTATCTTAAATTATGTATAGCATTACTTTTAACTGGCGGCCTTTCAAATGTGTTACGTGGTACTGACATGCAATAGTACTTTTTTCCTACAGTGTAACAATCACTATGAAAAAGGAGCTAAAAGAATAGAATTATGAGTACTTTACTTTTCTTCCTTTTTTTTTTTTTGTCCAGGGCTGGGTTTGAACCCACCACCTCCGGTATATGGGGCCAGCATCCTACTCTTTGAGCCATAGGCGCCGCCCAAAATTTATTTTATCTAGTAATCACCTGTAACAGTTGGAAATGTAAGCTTTAAAGCTGACCATCTAAGGCAGTGCCTGAGGCTCAGTGGGTAGGGTGCCAGCCCCATATACTAAGGGTGGCAGGTTTGAACCCCGGCCAGCTAAAACAACAGTGGAAATTGCAACAAAAATAGCCGGGCGTTGTAGCAGGTGCCTGTAGTCCCAGCTACTCGGGTGGCTGAGGCAAGAGAATCACTTAAGTCCAAGAGTTGAAGGTTGATGTGAGCTATGACGCCACAGCACGCTACCGAGGGCAACAGAGTGAGACTCTGTCTCAAAAAAAATAAATAAAGAAATAAAATAAAATAAAATAAAATAAAGTTGACCATCTAAGTTGAAAAATATGTCAAATCATTCTAGCCCCATGGTGACTTTGATGGGTACTCTGCCATATGACATCAGATTTACCATTGTAAGACACCAAGATAGTTA
This sequence comes from Arctocebus calabarensis, assembly GCA_963573935.1. NCBI lineage: Eukaryota > Metazoa > Chordata > Mammalia > Primates > Lorisidae > Arctocebus > Arctocebus calabarensis. The sequence continues at coordinate 5,591 of CAUYON010120207.1, forward strand.
TTTATCCTATATGTGAAAACATCCCATCCTTAGCATATAAATGAGCTTTAGGGATAAAATTTTTCAGGCAAATCACTCATTAAATTGCGGAAGGAATAAGATAATTTTAACCTGAAAATCCAGAGTCCTTATCTGATTCAGCAGCAGCCATGCCGAGTTGACGAGCCACCTTTTTCATCTCTGCGCCTTTGCCTAGTTTGGCCGAGAGTCTTCTGGGGCTTTCTCTGGATGGGTTTTTCCTCTCCATATTTTACTGGGCTAGAGGCAGATTCATTGGTACTTTTTTCATAGATTGCCCTCTGAAAAACAACAATTACATAAGAAGTCATTGCCTGGAGGGCTGAAACAGGTGATTCAAACAGTCAATAAAAGTAAAGGCAAAGAACATTGACCTCACCCACTTCAGCTATACTTGCTCAGAGATCTCAGTTGACAAAAGCTTTTAGTTTACTAAACAGAATGGTTTTCACTGAAAAAGAGATTCACAGTCCTCTGGCTGCCCTCTAAATCCATTACAAATTCAAGGCATACAAACCACATTCAGCATAAGCTTTGTGAACTGCTAACAAAGGCACATTTGATTAGGCTTTTTGGAATGGGTAACCAAATCAACTCTAAGAGGGAAAAAAGAAGACGGAAAGGAGTAACACCATGAGACTTGCTTTCTTGCTTTCCCTTCCCCGCACACATTTGCAGGCTCAAGACGTATTACCCTCTCCCATAGTGTACAATTTTTCAAATTAACCTCTAAGTTCTTTGAATGAAGTACTGAATTTGAGTAAAAGCAACTCTCTATATATGCATGCTATCTTTTGGCTTTAAAAAATACTTTCTTATGTGCAAATAAGATCATATATAATATAATAGCCGGGCGTTGTGGCGGGCGCCTGTAGTCCCAACTACTTGGGAGGCAAAGGCAGGAGACTCGTTTGAGCCCAGGAATTGGAGCTTGCTGTGAGCTGTGATGCCACGGCACTCTAACCAGGGTGACAGCTTGAGGCTCTGTCTCAAAAAAAAAAAAGATCATATATAATAGTGTTTATACATAGTATAGAAGTCCATAACTATTGCTATTCATGTTATCCCACTTGAGTCTCACAAGGTCCTCCTCAGTTGCTATTCTGTTTTACAGAGGAGGAAGTTGAGGCTTGGATAAGTTACATTCAGTTATTTAACATTTATCAAGTGCCCACTGTAAAAAAGGCATGTGTGAGGAAAAGGTACAGCGTGGACAGACAGACATGGTTGCTTCCTTCCTGCAGCTTAGGATCTAGAGGGAGAGAGACAGACGTTAATCAAGCACTCACAGCCAATGACTGATAAGAGCTATAAAGGAAAGGGCTCAGAGTCTGGGGAACTGAGGAAGTGCCATGTAGCTGGGATCTAGAGGATGAATGGTTAGGAGTTAGACAGATGAAAGATGGTGATTGGGGTGTATCCCAGGCAGAGGGACAGAGCCACAGGAGGAAGGAGTTTGGCACACCCAAAGAGCTGAAAGGCCAGAGCACGGTACAGAGGGTATAGAATGCCATGCAGTGTGCGGCGCCTGTGGCTCAAAGGAGTAGGGTGCTGGCCCCATATACCAGAGGTGGTGGGTTCAAACCCAGCCCCGGCAAAAAAAAGAAAAAGAAAAAGAATGCCATGCACTGATGCTACAAAAGACAGAAAAGCAGTGCCTAAGAACTCCTGCTGCAAAGACGTGGATATGAACTTAAAAGCAATTGGAAGCCACAGGATTTTAACCAAGAGTTAAAATCTGACATAATCAGGCTTGGCGCCTGTGGCTCAGCAGGCTGAGGCACCAGCCACGTACACCTGAGCTGGCGTGTTCAAATCCAGCCCGGGCCCGCCAAAACAACAATGACAGCTGCAACCAAAAAATGGCCAGGCGTTGTGGCAGGCGCCTGTGGTTCCAGCTACTTGGGAGGCGGAGGCAGGAGACTCGCTTGAGCCCAGGAATTGGAGGTTGCTGTGAGCTGTGATGCCACAGCACTCTATCCAGGGTGACAGCTTGAGGCTCTGTCTCAAAAAAAAAAAAAAAAAATCTGACATAATCAGATTTGCATTTTAAAAGCAGTTTGGATGTCACACTGAAGAGTAAAGTAGAAAGAGGCATTGTGACTGTGGAGAGTGGCTCTGAGATTGTTCAGAAGCTATCGTCACAGTTCAGGCGAATAAGGCAGAGGCTATAGAGATGCCGAGAAGTGAAACATGGAGAGCCATCCACCCACTGGGACCTGGCCATTGCATAGGGGAGTGGAAGACAGTGGTACCATTTTCTAAGCTAGAAAGTTCAAGAAGACCACAGAAGGGAATTGGGTAGGGTGGGGCAGGGTGGCGTGGTTCAGCTAGCTCAGTTTGGTTATGAAGACACAGAAGCAACTACAGACCATCCAAGTGCAGATGCTCAGTAGACAGTCACATGGAAGAGCCCAGGAAAGAGGCCTAGATTGGCTCCAGTGACACATAGCTAGACCAGAGTAGACCCACGCCTACACGAGCAGTGCAAGAATGAGACAGATCGGCCCTTCCAAGGACGGGCCAAGGCTGAGAATATTTCAGATACTTTAACAAGGCCACAGTGACTTACCAAGGAATGGCAACTGTAAGGCCACCATGATAAGAACACAAAGAATACTTTAGGGATAAAGAGAACCAAGCCAACAAGGAAAACAAAAATAGTAATGAAACTGGGCAGAAGTAAGCAAAGCCTGGTGATGTTTTACTTTACAATCCACTCATGACTCTATCCTGTTGTCCTCCTGAATGCAGAGAAACACAGCCCCCTACTAAACAGCACTGTATCTGGAATACCCCGAAGTGCTAATCCTGGAGATTTATGCTAATATAAGAACATCAACTTTGTAGTAAAGAGCGCAAATTACCGAAGAAGCTGAAGGATTCAAAATAAAACTGAAGGAAGCTTATAAGCGTCCTTGAGCAACCTTCTGGCTGATCCTTTTGCATACAATAGAAGTAGACTAAAGAGAAGACAAATGGAATGAGTGATTTTTTTTTTTTTTTTGGAGACAAGAGTCTCACTCTGTCACCTTGGGTAGAGTGCCATGGCGTCCTGGTTTATAGCAATCTCAAACTCTTGGGCTCATGAGATCCTCTTGCCTCAGCCTCCTGAGTAGCTGGGACTACAGACACCCACCACAACACCTAGCTATGTTTTCTATTTTTTTTAGTAGAGACAGAGCTTGCTCTTGCTGAGACTGGCCTCTTGAACTCAGGCAATCCACCCACCTCAGCCTCCTAGAGTGCTAAAATTATAGGTATGAGCCACCATGCCTGGCCCAGAGTGAATTTTAATACAATTCCAAGTAAAAATCATCTTGCCCCATGTCTAACTCATTTAAAGGGACTTGTTTCCTCATTCAACTCATGTCAAATTAACTGCTCTTTCTACATTTAATCCTATGTGCACAAAAGATAAACAAGGGTAATATGATGAAAGCTCTGGTGGCCATTTCAGAAAAAGAGTTCCAAAATTACTCTGAAGAGTAGACTAGGTGCTGGCCTTGATGCATAGCATCCTAAGGAGAGTACTCTGAAGTTAATTATAGTGATATTCAGCAGTGAGGTATGTAGTAGTGCTTTTTCTAGGATGAGTTCATGAGCTTAACTGTCAGGCCTCACAGAAACTAGAATTCCTCTTTCCCAATGAAGGTCATACAGACTTTAATCTTCCCTGCCTTTTAGTGTAAGAGCTGGCCATAAAGAAATTCTCCCACCTGTCTTGGCTGATAGAGAATCATTGAGGCTCTTACTCCAGAATAGGTCCTGCCATATACAAAGAAGGAAGAAATGTCACACAGAAGTCAAGAAGAATCCTGAACAGATAGGCCTTGCTGGGTTTTCCACCTCAGTCTATTACCATTAGATTAGACCATACTCTTTTTATCCAACAGTGTTTCTACATGGCCATCCATTCTTCATTGAACCTAAGCATAAAAACAAACAATTTCTCCTGAGTTTGGGGGTCTGAATTTCTGAAGGCTCTTATGTCACATAAAACTTTGATTAAATAAATCTATCATGTTGGAGTTGGGCACAGTGGCATACATCTATAATCCCAACTACTCAGGTGTCTGAGACCTGAGGATTACTTGAGCCTGAGCAATATATTGAGACTCCATCTCACAGAAAGATTTAACAATGAAAAGAAACCTGTCTTCTGTCACGTTACACAGAAGTCAAGAATTCTGAACAGGTTAAGTGTCAGCCATGACCCCTAAAATAGGTGAAGAAAGGTATCAGACCTTTCCTTTCCTAATGTTTAAATGGAAAACAGTAAAATTTTAGATGCTGGGGAGTTAGTGACACTTGAAAGTAAAGCATGCATAATCATCTTTACAATGGTAAGTTGACTATTTTAGACATGAAAATGATTAAAAGTATGAAAGATTCTGTCCTGGGTGAAGTTCTCTTTAAGCAGAAAGCCCTAGCCTCCCAGCTAGGGAGGCTCCTCTGAGATGGAGAATGAAGGGTTACATCCCTCCCCAACCTCTCTCCTGGAAGTGGGCTGAGGGAGTCAATTAGCCACCAACTCACAGGCAGCACCCTAAGAAGCCTTTTACAGGAGAGAAGCAGACGGAGTGATGGCATTTACTATAGGTCTCTCAAACCCAGGGCCATGCAAACGACAAAGTCTGAAAACCTCAAGAAGTTGCTTGATTTTTTTCCCTCCTCGGTATTGTTTTACAATAAAGTTAAATGTTCACACACTGACTAGTTGAAATTGGGTTAATAAGCTCTTACCCACTGTATCATCTCTTAGCTTCCTGGCACAAACTGGAAGTCACTAACATTGCCTTACAAACATCTCAGACTCCATATATTTTACTCTGCATTAAAAGGACTAAATTAAGCTCCCAAACTGTCAGAAGTGACCCTGATTAAGCCTCTTACGTATGTGTATGTAACACATTGTCCAAAAGTTTCCCAGAGAAGAGAGTATACACTAAAAACTGATAATGAAAATGAATCAAGAAACATATAGGTTTATATAAATAAATTTCTAGCAAGTGCTCCAAAGCCTTTGGCTCTTCCTTCTATTTTTGCACTTCTTACATTAGAGTCTAATTATTTGTTTGTCTCAACCTCATGGGTTGTTTTCCATTTTGCAACCTCAGCTCCCAACAATGAACACATGAGGTATTCCACAGAATAATAAATTCCAGCAAATCTCTGTCCTGCTGGGTCTCCCTGACAGCTCTAGCAGCTTGGCTGTCACAGAAATACCTGAACAGCTTGAAGGTCAAGACTGGTGTAAAACACCATGGTCACCTCAGGATCTAACCTCCATATCATATCCCATACAGAAAACGGATACCTAACCTATTCCTCTTATTCTAAGATGAAACCTTAGGGACAAATCCACCATCCAAATTAAAGGTCAGTCTAATCACAAACAATTTCTGTGGAGAGCTGCACTTACCATAAAAAGGAGATCCAAGGGTTACAAGGAAAGAATCTGAAATGCTGCTTTCAGATCTCTCCTTTTATAGATTCTTGGCAAGGTTCCTGAGAGCTCAAGTTCTCTTTAAAATGTGTCACATGTATACCATGCATGCCTGGACAGAGGTGTTAGGTGAAAGCCCAAGCAGAAGCTTCAACACAATGAAGTGATAAGGCCATAGAAAGAAAACCATGAGTAATTCCTGTTGGAATTATAAACATATTACTAGACTCTCTCTGAAGTTATTTTCTTTTGGTTTGCATATTCAGAAACACTATTCAGAGAGACTATGTTACTTCAACAGTGGAAAAACCCCATCTACCTAAATCTCTAATACTCATTCTCCCCTTCACATTCATTCCTATTCTCCAACTTGGCTGAAAATTCATGTCATAGAACCTGGAACCCAATTCTATCCAATTTTCTACATCTGGGACCAGGTATGGCTCTCTTCATCTGCACCTTTCAGAAAGGAGATCAGATTAGGGGACTTTCTCAGATCCCCTGCTGCAAAGAGTTCACAGTAACAGTGCCCACCTACCCATTCACACCAGCCCACGTTGCATCTGTGCCAGACAGCATGTGCATCTCCTAGGCATTCACCAATCTGCCAGCTCAGCAGGGCAGAACTGGGCAGACCCTAGTACTGTGCTGTGACTGGCATGCCACCAGCCTTTCAGGGCAAACGCCCAGGCAATGCCTACTGCCAGGACTTGGGCAATAACAGGGAGCCTGGCTCCGGCCTATGTCCGGATCAGAGCTCCCCACAACCCACCCAATAACCATTAACTCCTTACATGGCAGTGTCCACCCTCTCCCTCAAATCTCTACCCTAAGGCTTCAAGCGTAGCAAGCGGCCACCCAGAATAAATAGCCAGCAAAGTGAGTAAAAGCAAGTCTCTGAGAAAAGCACACCTGTGCCCCAGGCCCTGTTAAGTCCCCAGACCCTCATCCAGTTCTGCCCACTCACCTGCCCATTCCCTGGCCCTCTGCTCACCGCTCTCTCCACGCCCGGACATCGGGCTAGCTCGTAGCCCCAGGGCTAGACCAGGGCCCACCTGCCCCAACAGACTCGCCCCACTTGCTCCGCACAGAAGCCTCCCGGCTCACCCGCGATTCCCTCTCCCACGCAGGCCCCGCCTCCCACCGCAACACCAACTAAATAGGGAGGGACACACCGCCCCCTTTTCCCACCATTTGTCCCTTAGTCCTCCTAAAGTCCTGGTCGTCCTTCTTGCCTACTTCGCTCCCCTTCCCTCTCTTCGCTACTCCCACCTCCTTTCCCACGCTCCTTGCCCAATCGCCCTCCCCGCGGGGCCAGCCCTCCTCGCTTTCTCACCTAAGGCCGGGGTCGCCGCTCCACGACCAAGCCCGTGGGTCAGGTGGCGCATGCGCGAGCCCAGCCCCAAGGCTCCATGACAACCCCGCTGTCCCCGGCCTCTCGCTATCAGCCCCCTGCTTCCCGCCCCTTCCTCCTCCCCCCACCTCCCGCCTTCAGACGGCTTTCACCACCCACGTGACCAGACTCGGACGACTCAGCACCATGGAGACTGCCCGCCGTCCTCCTAGAAGGGCCCGTTCCTCCGCCCCCGCCGGAAGGCGAGGCCAGTGCGGGGCGGGGCGGTCGCTAGGAGGCGCGCGCTGTCGCGGAGGGCGGACGTCTCTATGGTTGGTTCCCGAGGGCCCCGCCGCCATTTTGTACGCGGTGCCCTGAGCAATGAGGGGCTCGGACACGGTTTCGGGGCGGGGTTTCGAGGAGGCGGGGTGGGCGGGCTTGGAGGCAATGCGGCAGGAGGCGTGATTCTCTTGGGCGGAGCGGGGGAAGTACTCTCGTGCTGTTACGGGTGGGGGCGGGACAGGTGACGTTGGGCCAGCCCGCGAGTCCCCGGCGTGGGAGGGCGGGCAGCCCGGGCGCTGTGTCCGCGTGATGGGGGCGGTCTCCACCTCCCGCGCGCTGCCCCGCGTTTTTGCTAAGCCTTTCGCAAGGTTTGTTTGCGTTCGGGTCCACCCTCTGGACTCTGCCTCTGGAGGCAGAGACGCAATGAGTTATTTTAGTTGGATGATTGCATGTCACTTGATGTTTGACTCACTGTGTCCCGTGCGACTTCCCGAGAATTTTCTCAGGTCAGCTCTTTGTAAATTTCACTGTGAAGACACGTGTAACAGCGAAAGGGAAAAGGGGGTGGGTCTTCAGTGGGAGTTGGGAAGCACTGAATGAGTGAGAGTTCCATAGATTAAAGAATTCTTTGAGCCGGGCCTTGTGGCGGGAGCCGTCCCAGATACTTGGGAGACTGGGGCAAGAGAATCGCTAGAGCCAGGAGTTGGAGGTTGCTGTGAGCTGTGACAGTACAGCACTCTACCGAGGGCAGCACAGTGAGACTCGGTCTCCAACACAAAACAACAAAAATAATAAGGAATTCTTTGGGGGGGTGAAAAAGAGGACACGGGCTCTCAAGTTTAAAAATTACTGACGGGGCGAGGCAGATTTTGGAGCTGCGCTTAACATTAAAATTATGTGAAAATTTTACCTTCTCAGTTGTGCTGGGCACATTTCTGGAGCCCAATAATCCATTGGACGACGCGGATTATAGCACATTAACAGCCTCGCAGGAAGTTATATTGGCCAGCGTTGATTTAGATGATGCGGGATTGTTTTATATTGCTAATCCAAGCATTTTCAAGCGCTACGAAATCATGGTTAATCACGTTAGTCCTCCAGACACAGATAATTTTAATGTATTATTGAGTACGAGTGTACTTATTAGATAAGCTCTACTAACAATGATTGAATGCCTACAACATGTGAGGCTTTTGTTTTGGGGATGGAGAGAATAAAAAAAAAAGTTATCAATTATCACATAGTTGCAAGCCTGGAAGCTTTACTTCTACTTTCTTATCATTCCCATACAAATTTATGACACAATATTATAAAGAGTTTTTATTATAAAGAGTTTTGCTCATGAGAACACAACTAAGGCCCAGCTTTTACCTATGAAGACATATTGCCTCCGCTGGGTGGGGGGGTGGAGATAGAATTTTCTATATTTTTTGGAGACAGTCTCACTCTGTAGGGTAGAGTGCTGTAGTGTCATAGCTCACAGCAACCTCAAACTCTGGGGCTAAGTGATCCTCATGCCTCAGCCTCCCAAGTAGCTGGGACTACAGGCACCTTCCATACAGCCTGGCTAGTTTTTTTAGAGACAGAATCTGGCTCTTAGTCATTCTGGTCTCCCAACTCCTGAGTTCAAGCAATTCACCCGCCTTGGCCTCCTAGAGTGCTGGGAATATACAGGTATTAGCCACTGCACCCAGTCTATCTTCTTTTTTTTAAACTAAATTTTATTTTTTAGTCGACAATTGTACTTATTCTTAGGGTGCATAGTAATGTAATTAGCATATCCATGATCTCAGCCTAATTGTCCCTTTTTGAAGTAAAATAAAACAGTCTCTGCCTTCAGATATAGGAAATAAAACATAAATAGGCAGTATGGGAGAGAATGGGGTAAGTACCAGAAGATTCTGAACAAAATCTAATTAATAAAATCTTTTTGTCTGGGCATAGTGGCTCTCGCCTATAATCTCAGCACTCTGGGAGGCCAAGGTGGGTGGATTGCCTGAGATCACAGGGTCTAGACCAGCCTGAGCCAGCCGACCTCATTTCTAAAAATAGCCAGACATTGTGGTGGATGCCTGTAGTGCCAGCTATTTGGGAAGCTGAGGTAAGAGGATTGCTTGAGCCCAGGAGTTTGAGATTGCTGTGAGCTGTGATGCCATGGCACTCTACCAAGGGCAACAAAGTAAGACTCTGTCTCAAAAAAAAAAAAAAAAATCAGTTTGGTTTTTGTTTGTGGTTGGAGGAAGAAGAGACCAGTAGATAAAACATTAAGAATGATAGATAAAAGTTAGATTTACCATAATGGAAGTGAGTGAGAGCATAATGGACACAAGACAAAAGAATTAATGAAATAAAAGCATGAGGGACAGCTTTATCATGGTCCTACAAAGGAGCAAATAAGTGAAACTTCCCTGATTTTACCTATGTCATGAGCAGACAGCTGTACTGTTGCAATAATTTGAACTTCAAAAACAAGTTTTATAATGGAACCAAATGAATCAGGCCTATTTAATGATAGGCATTATTTTTGAGATCATTCAATATATGGTACTATATAATTAGATGTATAGAATAAGTAATTCATGAAAATAGATAGTGAATATTTTTATATACCTAAACTACTATAAAAATTTTTCTTTCTTGTTAATTTTCCAGGGTTTGTAAATCAGCACCTCTGCTAACAGTTTCTTAGTATCACTAGTTCTCTCGTTTTTACTCTTTATTCTTGGTTAGGGTAAGGTCTCTGTGCTGGAAAGTGGGTTTTGAAGCACTGTTTCTTCTTTCTGTAGGGACCTTTTTTGCAATTCCAGTCCTCCCAGTACCATTGTGGTTCAAGACTCATTTTGTCACCACCACTGCCAGCAGGGGGAGACATACTCCCCTTAAATGCTCCATTTACAGTTTTACAAATGTTTCTTTTTCCTTTCTACTCCCATTCTTCATTAATACAGGCTCTGTCCATGTGAGGATTTGAGCTACCAGCTCTGTCCATGTGAGGATTTGAGCTTTTAATCCTGCATAGAATACCTTGAAGAGTTTATTTGAAGATATTTAAAATTATGTACTGTAAAACAAATATAAATAATTGTTTAACAAATATTTTAATATCTAAAGCTGAATTTAGGCTAGACATGGTGATTCACACTTGTCATCCTAGCACTCTGGGACACTGAAGTGAGTGGATCCCTTGATCTCAGGAGTTTAAGACCAGCTTGAGCAAGAGCCAGACCCTGTCCCTACTAAAAAAAAAAAAAAAATTAGGTGGGCATTGTGGCAGGCACCTGTAGTCCCAGCTACTCAGAAGGCTGAGGCAGGAGGATCACTTGAACTCAGGAGTTTAAGGTTGCTGTGAGCTAGGCTGAGGATGGCAGTCCAGCCTGGATGACGGAGCAAGACTCTGTCTTGAAAAAAATAAATGAATAAAATTGAATTTGAAATGAATGTCATTTTAAATTTATTTAAAAGCAATTAAAATGGTGTTAATAGGAAACAATAGAAGTATTCAAAAGATGTCATTTCAAATCCTAGCTCCTATGAAAATCATTTTATAAAAGGGGGCATTTCACCATCCTCCTCATATACACAGGAAGGAAGATAAGATGTAATCTCACAATTTAAAAATCAGTTTCAGCTTTATGAAAAACAGCTGCATTATTCTTATTTTTTCAGTTTTGCTGAGGACTGTTAAAAGCATTACTGTGAGGACTGACATCAGTTCTTGCACTGATATTTGGGTACTATTGATTTCATTTTTTTAAACATCAATTTGGCCATCTGTAAAATAGTTATTCTCTAGTTTAAATCTAGTATCTAGCATTATTGGTGCTGAACCCTTCATAGACTTTATAAAGAGAATTTTATGGGGTGTTAAATGTATGTATGCTCCAGAATCTCAGAGTCACAAGTCAGTGAGAAAGAGAGGAGCTCCAGCCTGTCCCAGATGACAGAGTCAGTCATAGGCCAATCATAGAGGGATGCATGACCTATTTTCCCTTAGCAGTAAGGTGACAAGGCCTCCACTAGCCAGGCTGGTTCTTGGCTTATATTCTTAAGAGAGTATGTGGAAGGACAGGAATACTAAAGGGATACTATTTAGTTTATAGTCAGGCTAGTATTAATGTACAGGGACAGAATTGATTTTAGAGCCAATGGAAATCCCTCCCAAATGGCTCTCCATCTTCTTTCTGGTACCTGAAATTCCAGTAAATATAATTGCTTGGCGCCCAAATACTCAGGAACCCAAGACAAATTATGTTATAATAACTAACACAGACTATTTACTATCTGCCAGATTCGGTCTTAAGTGATTTGGCCAGATTTATTCATTTAATCCTCCCATGGTCTTATGAGATGTAGTATTATTTTCCTTTTCTAGAGCAAGAAACTAAGATTCAGAGACCATGTCACTTGCCAAGGTCACTGGTGGTAAGTATTGGAGCGAGGATTTGAATTCCAGAGTCCTTGCTTATAGCCACTTTGCTCAATAGCCTCTGTGTTACAGTGGAAATGGATAATACCATACCCTTTCTTGCCGTGCTAAGGAGGCCAGTGGGAAGCCAGAAGCACTGGGCACTTGTGTGGAAAGGTGCCAGGAATGGAGGCTGGGCACCATACAGGCATACCTTGTAGAAAACAACTCCAGCAAACTTTTTCTTTTCAGTTTGCACATGGTGCAGGTATCCGCCCATCTTCCCAATCTATTTAGAAGCTGTTAGACTCCCCTGTCTAGAATCTTTTAGTGGACAATTTTTAAAAGTGTCATCTCCCTCCACTGAATTTGATTTAAACTCCCCCAGAAAGCTATGCATTGACCCCTTTGTTTATCACCATTTGAGTTTTGGCTTATAGCTTTTCCTCCCTTCCATAAACAGCCTTCAGATCCCAGCTGGGTTTACCTGCATGGGCTTGACCAGTCGGAACATGGGCCACCATAGCAGAAAGCCAAATGGAATTGGGGCCAGTAACAGGAAGCTGGCTTCAAAGCTTAAAATCAGGAGTAGCCTCCACACAGAAATTAATTATTCACAAAAATGAGCACTTTTAGTCTCTTGTAGTTTGATCTAGACTGGTTTGTAATTTCTTGAATACCTGTCTCCTCCACTAGAGTCTCAGCTCCTTAAAGGCTGGCTTTGTACCTAATGGTTTTCTCCCATCAAGCAAATCCTACATGGTAGGTGTTCCACTACCTTGGTATCAGTGAGACCCAAACTTCTGGAACATTTAACAGTGGGCTCAAACATCACTGACAAGACTACAGAAAAAGACAAGATACCACCAAGTAGGGGAGTGAATAGCTTCCACAACCACAGGTGCAAGGGCACGCTGCAGCTCTCCTTTAGTCAGTTCCCTGACATGCTCTGCTCTTTCTCACCCCTGGGCCTTCTGCACACAACTATGTGGCCACTGGGGTGGGGAAATGGGGGAAGAGGGAACAAAGATAGCTGCTAACGCCCACAGATTTTGCTCCTTGCTTGTATCCAAAGCCTCTTGTTTTTCCTACCTGGAAGGAGGAGAAACATTTCCATTCTGATATTTTTCTCAAGAATGCCCTTGAGGGCCCGTGCCTGTGGCTCGTTGAGTAGGGCGCCGGCCCCATATACTGAAGGTGGCAGGTTCAAACCCAGCCTCCACCGAATTGCAAAACAGAAAAGTAGCCAGGCATTGTGGTGGGCGCTGTAGTCCCAGCTACTCAGGAGGCTGAGGCATGAAATCGCCTAAGCCCAGGAGTTGGAGAACGCTGTGAGCTGTGTAATGCCATGGCACTCTACCTAGGGCGATAAAGTGAGACTGTCTCTACAAAAAAAAAAAAAGATAAATAAATAAATAAAGGGCTGATTTAAAAAAAAAAAAAAGAATGCCCTTGAATCTCCTATAATATTTGATTTGGCTCATGGCTGACTCTGTTTGGAATTACTTGAGGAATCTTACAAAATCTGGTAGTCAGTAGAGATGACTGAGGTAGTAGCTATGCTTTGCAGAGACATGCCCAAGAACTGCACACACCAGCACTTCTCTCTCCAGCCCCAGGGAGACAGGGCTGGCCCTCAGGGTTGGCCAGCTGGGCTTGTTTAAGTCAGCATCACACCAGATTGGATACATTGGCACTAGATAATTGGGTTGAAGCCACACCCAGTTTGTCAAAACTACCTGATTGATAATCTCAATTCAGAATCTGCTTTCTCCCCAACTGATCACCTGATCCCAGAGTCCAAGACTTAAACATGATATTCAGGGTAGGAGTGGGGTATATATTCTTTTTTTTAAATAGGAGGGGATCCTTTCAAAAATTCAAGTGAAAAAGGTGAGTCCGCTTAGCTTTCCAAATTTGGTATGGGATTTTAATTAAAGTTCCCTTTTCTTGCTTAGTGTTAGAGAAGCTTTTAGAAATTTCTCAATTTTTCTTCAGTGCTTTATCATGTTTTTACCGTTTTAAAGACGACAGTGTCAATACCTACAGTGGAGTGGTATCTTTATAAGGCAGCTCATTTGCAACCTTTTTTTTCCTCCGCTGCACATTGGCAGACTAAGAGTTGCCTTTGGGGGCGGCTCCTGTGGCTCAGCGAGTAGGGCGCTGGCCCCATATACCGAAGGTGGCGGGTTCAAGCCCGGCCTCGGCCGAACTGCAAAACAAACAAAAAAAAATAGCCGGGCGCTGTGGCGGGCGCCTGTAGTCCCAGCTACTAGGGAGGCTGAGGCAAGAGAATCGCTTAAGCCTAAGAGCTGGAGGTTGCTGTGAGCAGTGTGACACCACGGCACTCTACCCGGGGCGATAAAGTGAGACTCTGTCTCTACAAAAAAAAAAAAAAAAATTTGTACCCCCTTAATATTTTGAAAGAAAATAATATATATTGATATCAGTACAGATGCGCCTTGACTTCAGATGGAGTTATGTTTTGATAACCCTTCATAAGCCAAAAATATTATAAGTTGAGAATGTATTTAGGGGCAGCACCTGTGGCTCAGTGGGCAGGGCGTCAGCCCCATATACGGAGGGTAGCAGGTTCAAACCCGGAACCAGTCAACAAAAAGTAGCCGGGCTTTGTGGTGGGAACCTGTGGTCCCAGCTACTTGAGGGGCTGAGGCAAGAGAATTGCCTAAGCCCGGGAGTGGAGGTTTCTGTGACGTCACAGCACTCTACCAAGGGCAACAAAGTGAAACTCTGTCTCTAAAAAAAAAAAGAAAGAAAGAAAGAAAATGTATTTAATACCTCGATAGAGCCATAATAAAGTTGAAAAATCACAGGGAACTGTCATAAAGTCAGAGACCATCTATGTATAGACTCTGCTTTCTCTTAATTTTAATTTTTTTTAATTTATTTAATTTATTTTTTTGACATAGAGTCTCACTCTGTCGCCTAAGTAGAGTGCTATGGCATCATAGCTCACAGCAACCTCAGACTCTTAGGCTTGAATAATCCTGTTACCTCAGCCTCCTGAGTACCTGGGACTACAGAAGCCCACCACAACATATAGGTGACTTTTCTATTTTTTTTTTTAGTAGAGTCTCACTCTGGCTCAGGCTGGTCTCCTGAGCTCAAGCAATCCACCCACCTCAGCCTCCCAGAGTGCTAGGATTACTTTTGTCTTGTTTTTTAATTTGCTTAGTATCCGTTTTCCCAATCTTTATTTTAAAACTTTATCACTTTGGGCTCTCTGCCTGTGGCTCAGCAGGCTAAGGCGCCAGCCACGTACACCTGAGCTGGTGGGTTTGAATCCAGCCCGGGCCGCCAAACAACAATGACGGCTGCAACCAAAAAATGGCCGGGCGTTGTGGCGGGTGCCTGTAGTCCCAGGTACTTGGGAGGCGGAGGCAAGAGACTCACTTGAGCCCAGGAATTGGAGGTTGCTATGAGCTGTGATGCCACAGCACTCTATCCAGGGTGACAGCTTGAGGCTCTGTCTCAAAAAAATAAATAAATAAATAAAAAACTTTATCACTTTGGGGCGGCGTTTGTGGCTCAAAGGAGTAGGGCACTGGCCCTATACACCGGAGTTGACAGGTTCAAACCCAGCCCCAACCAAAAACTGCAAACAAAACAAAAAACAAAAAACAAAACTTTATCACTTTGCTTTAAGTGTGTTTCTTTTTTTTTTTTTTAACTTCTTTTTTATTTTTATTTTATTTTATATTTTTTTGGCAGTTTTTGCCAAGGGCCGAGTTTGAACCCACCACCTCTGGATATGGGGCCGACACACTACTCCTTTGAGCCACAGGCACCACCCAGCTTTAAGTGTGTTTCTCTTGGCAGCACCTGTAGCTCAGTTGGCAAGGGCGCCAGCCACATACACCTTAGGGTGATGGGTTCGAACCTGCAACCAAAAAATAGCTGGGCGTTGTGGCGGGCGCCTGTAGTCCCAGCTACTTGGGAGGCTGAGGCAAGAGAATCGCTTAAGCCCAAGAGTTGGAGGGCTGTGATGCCAGGCACTCTACCCAGAGCCACAGCTTGATACTCTGTCTCAAACAAAATAAATAAATAAATAAGTGTGTTTCTCTTAAGTATTGTGTACCTAAATTTGATTTATAACTAAGTTAGGTAGTCTTTAACTGGAAGATTTCACTGTTCTTGGATTTACTGTAAAGAGTGATGTATTTGACTTTATTATTTCCACCTTGTTTAAAATCGTTAACAGTGTTATTAACTCTTCTGTGTCTTTGTTGAAGTGAATGAATTACTTTTCTCTTGTTAAAGTTTGCCATTCTATTAATAGTTACCATCCCTATCCCTACTCTCAGATAGACACATGAGACTCTTTTAGTATAATGAAAACAGAATAGCAACTATTTCCATAATACTTCCTCCCCACCCCAATAAAATGCAATCTTTAAATTACCTTCACTGTCCTTCCTTCCTGCCTTCCCTTTTTCCTGCTCCAGCCCCCTTAGACTTCAGGAACACTTTTACCTTCCCCTTATCCCCACCACCTGACTCCAGAGTTTTATTGAGATAATTGAATCTTTATTAGAATTTTCTTACAGTGTGTTCCATCTGCTTCAAGAGTCCTTATTTAGCATTTATACTGCACAGTATAAATAGGAGCGGTTTGTTGCTCTCCACTGCTTTCTTGCCTCTTCATCTTCTCCTATCTTGAAATCTGTTTCATTGGAGTCTCTTCTCAAAAGTATTTTGAGATGAGGTACTTGATAACGCCTGCAAATCTTCAAATATCTTCCTTGCCTACCTGGCTGGGCATTTTTTTTTTTTGAGACAGGGCCTCAAGCTGTCGCCTTGGGTAGAGTGCTGTGGCATCACAGCTCACAGCAACTTCCAACTCCTGGGCTCAAGCGAGTCTCTTGCCTCCACCTCCCAAGTAGCTGGGACTATAGGCAACCACCACAACGCCCGGCCATTTTTTGGTTACAGCTGTTCATTGTTGTTTGGCGGGCCTGGGCTGGATTCGAACCTGCCAGCTCAGGTGTACGTGGCTGGCGTCTTAGCCCGTTGAGCCACAGGCGGGCATTTTTTTCATTAATTTTGAAATTTAGTTCAGTTTTGATGTCTTTTAACTTCCAGGGTTGCAGATAAGAAAAAAACTTTCCTTTCTTCCTGAAAGTAAGATATTGCCTATATCCTTAGAGTTTTGAAATTTTTACCTATATGACTGAGTGTGTCTTTTCCTATCAGTCCATTCTGGATCTTAAGTCTGTCTTTAACTCAGAGTTATTATTTAATTAGAAGCTCTCCTTTCCTGTTCCTTTTCCTCTTGGAGCCCACAGCATCTGCAGGTCTCTCGGGTCTAGTCTTCCATCTTTCACCACACGATTTGCATCTCTGTATTTTTATGTTTGGAGATATTTCTTCTATTAACTGTCTAAACCCCTTTGGGTTTCAGCAATGATTATAATGTCCTTTATGTGTGGAAATTTTTAGTTCTGAGATCACATTTTCTAGTTCAAGGAAATCTTTTGTGTTTGAGCTTCACACATATCTCCTCCTATCTCCTCGAGGCTCTCATTTTTTTTTGTCGGAGATTCTTTGGTCTCTGCTAGCAAATCTGACTTGCTTTCTTCCTGAAGGTCCTTGTTCTTGACTCCGAGGTTGTCCTCCAGAGCTTATCCACAAGGAACGCTTTCTGCCTGGAAACCAGTAGCATATAGTTGGAGTCCAGAACAGGTGTGGACAGAGAACCTCACTGGGGTTGTCATTTGCCCAGAATTCCCCTGCTCTGAGTAGTCTTAAGTATTATTGACAAACACTGTACAATGATAATCACCAAAAGACAAAACCAGAAGCTGTTAAAAAAAAAAAAAAAAAAAAAAGTATTGCCCCTGGGAAGAATGGGAGTAGGAATGGGGAAAGGGGAAGACAGCCTTTTTATTTTCCTTTATACTAGAATTTCTCAACCTCAGCACTATAAACTTTTGGGCAAGAAACTCCTTGTGGATAACTGACCTGTGTGTTGTAGGATGTTTAGCAGCATCCCTGCCTCTTCCCACTAGCACCTCCTCCCCAGCTGTGACAACCGAAAATGTTTCCAGACATGCCCCCAAGTGTCCCCTGGGAGGCAAATTCACCCCCAGTTGAGAACCACTGTTGCGTATCCTTTAGTTCTATTTGACTTTTGTTAATCATGTGCATACACTATTTCTAAAATTAAACACCAACTAAGGTCATAAGACTGAGGGGGAAATATGAAGCTGTTGTGAGGAAGCAGAAAAATTAAGTAGGGAATAAACAGTAAAAGGGAAGCAAGTTAGCAAAGTGGGAAGAAATTTGGAAATAGGCGGTGCCTGTGGCTCAAAGGAGTAGGGCATTGACCCTATATGCCAGAGGTGGTGGGTTCAAACCCAGCCCTGGCCAAAAACTGCAAAAAAAAAAAAAAAAAGAAAGAAAGAAAGAAAGAAATTTGGACATAAAAAAGCAGAGATGGAGAGTGTATTGGAGTGACAGATACTTTGGAGGAGCAGGATTGTGAAGACCCATAGACTGTCACTGAGGCCCTCAACACTGCAGAGATCCAATAACAGTGTTCAGTCCAGTCATACCATAGCTGCTGTTCTGGGCTTCCCATTTCATTAGGCCTCCTAATTGCCCCAGGTGTCCTTATAATAAAGACTCCCCTTTCTCGGTGTCTATTCCTTACAAACACATGTCTGGTAGACTTAGGGCCCAATCAAAAAGATGGGAACTTTAGGAAGCTTTTCCTGCAAAAAGGAAAAAAACAATACCTAGGGGCCATTCATAAGGGCTGACTCCCAATTCCTCCAGGATTTTCACATTCCAGAGGGCAAAAATTGTATACCTCAGGGCAGAACTGGTAAGAAATGTTAACACAGAGACAGACTTAGAGTCCAAATGAAAAAAGTTCTATCAAGAAGAAAGATTGGAGAAAGTACTTGCTAAGGTAGCAAGGTCCCCAACTCCAGAAATATTCAAGAAGAGACTCATAGGGTGATTCTTGCAGTGGGTTAAAGTTGAATCAGATCCTTTCAGCTATATAATTCTAGAAATGTATAAGCTAGGTAAGGGGCCAGGTTAACCCACAAATTAAATATCTCAGGGCCAAATGGTATGGCAGTACATTTAAGTCAGAGGAGGGTGGATCACAGAGGAATTCAGTAATAAGTGAAGATATCAGAGGTTCAGCATTCTCAGCTGGCCTCGGTCTTCTGGTCTTTCCCCACAGGATTAGTCAGGACTCGTGGTTGCAAAAAACCTAGCTTTGATTTAAGCAAAAAGGGAATTTATTAGCTTACATAACCAAAACTGATCAGAAAGCAGAAATAGCTCTGGGCATGGCTGGATCCAAGATTTCAAATGAAGTCATTAGACTTGGTCTCTCCAACCCACAAATGGGAAAACACTTGCAAACTACCCATCTGACAAGGGATTATTAACTAGAATATGTAAGGCGCTCCAACAACTCAGTAGGAAAAAAATCAAATAATCTGATTTTTAAATGAGCAAAGGAGGCTCGGTGCCTGTGGCTCAACGGGCTAAGGCGCCGGCCACGTACACCTAAGCTGGAGGGTTCGAATCCAGCCCGGGCCAGCCAAACAACAATGACAGCTGCAAGCAAAAAATGGCCGGCGTTGTGGCAGGTGCCTGTAGTCCCAGCTACTTGGGAGGTGGAGGCAAGAGACTCGCTTGAGCCCAGGAATTGGAGG
>CAUYON010120213.1:0-10492 GCA_963573935.1 Arctocebus calabarensis
CTGCTTAGAAGACACTTTAAATTGCTAACTTGGGCTAAGCAGAAGCTTTCCCAGGAAAGTGCTGTGGCTGGGATCACTCCTTGAGTGGCTATCCACTTACCCAGTGTGCCAAAACTGGTCTCACCCTATGCCCCTGAGGGCTAAGGCTGCAAGGCATCTCAGTCCCTGCCTTTAGGCTGCTCGACTAGATTACTCGCTCCCACCCAATGCCTGTTCTGTGACCCTTAGGGTGGAGCTTGCCAGGGCAGTTCTCCCACAATGGCTCCACACAGCCCACTACCAAACACTGGCAGCTCCGTCTGGCTTGGTGGCCCAGTCTGGGGCCCCAGACAACACTCAAAAAAACCCTGCACTCCTGCCCAAGTTCTCCCAAGGCAGTTCAACCGAGTGCCAAGTCCAAAAGAAACCCAAATGGCTCACAGGCAAGGCCCTTCCAGTCTGCAGTCCCACTGCTGCCCCACCCACAGCCGCCTACAGGATCAGACTGAACAAACAGATGCAACCACTTGCCCTATCTCCGCCGCTTTAGCCTTCCTCAGGGTGTCCAGAAGCCTCACGCTCTCTCCCTGTGTCCCCAAGGGGAAGTTCCTGGGCAGATCCTGCCTGGCAGAGTTGCCTGAAGTCCTCTCTCCCCAATCTCACCTTGCCCAGCCACAAGGAAGCTGTTACTCCTGGTCTGTGTCTTACCCTAGCGAATCAGTTACTCTGGGTTGAAGTCTGAACTGTGGAGAAATACCAGCAGTTAAGTCACCTCGCCCCCAACAGAAAAGAATTGGAAAAGGAAAATCAAATCTTCCTGCTACCACACACCCAGGGTACCACTTTGGATAGTCCTCGGGTGATTGGCCCAGTTGAAGAGGTCCCAATCAATTGTCCCAGTCAGCACCAGCTTCAGGTGAGAGAGTTCAAAAGGTCTTCAGCAACTAAATAGCAGGGGTCTACTGGTATAACTCATTCCAGTACTCCGTGAGATCAGAATGCCCCCCTCCCCCAGCAAATAAATTAGTCTGGGAAGGTTGATGCCTCCTAAGGTTTACACCTCTGTCACGCCCAGTCACTGGTAACCCCACAGGGCTGTGATCTAGTTCCCCGCAATGAGCAGATGCTCCAGGGGTTTGTGCCTATCTCAGTCACAGGGAGATCTAAGTCTCCTCAGCCAGGCTGCCAATCTCTGCCACTCTCTGTCACTATTTGGCAGGGGCAGGTGAGGTATGACAACCTCGGGTGCTTGATAGTGGCTGGGGCACTTCACTGAGTTACAGCCCTGTCCCTAATTGATATTATTGACAGAACAGAACCACTTCACTGAATTTGTTTCTGTCCCGGCTATTTTCCCCCTTTGTCTCAGCTTTGATCCCCTGAGGGCCAGGTGCCTCTGAAGCTCAGTAAAGCAGTCGTCTTGGTCAGCCCCACCCTGGGTGTCTGCTGTCTCTGCATGTGTATTCTAATCCCTGCACTCCATCCAAATCAGTTCTGCCTCAGGCATACCCTTTGCCCCAGGAGTCTGTGCTCTGTCCCAGATCTGCTCTGCCAGCCACCACCAGAGAAGCTTCCCAGCCTCCCCTGGTTGCCCAGAGAGACTGGGAGTGTTCTTTCGAAATATCCCCAGGGGTGTGAGCCCCACTGTCACCATTCCCACTGCTGCCGGTGCCTCGAGGTACCACCTCTTCCTCAGCTGATTATCTTCTCCTTACTCTCAAGCCAGAAAGTCAGCACAGATTAGCAACAGTCCATGCCCCATCTACACCCTTCAAGAAAAGGCCCCTAAATCTGGACTCCATGAGGGAAAGGCCTCCAGGCCTCAGGGAGAGAGTGGAGGGGAGTGCCAGGAGTTCAAAATTGCAGGTAAAGAGTATATACAGTTTTACACAGTTTTATGCCTGGCAGGAGAGTGCCATGGCACCCTAGTAGGGGAAGAAGGTCTGGTTTTTAGAAGGTCTCTCCCATGGGGTAAAATGGGAGAACATTTGAACTCTGCTTGCTTGTTTGCATGGAGGTACGGAGTATACTGTGAGCCGTTCTCATAGGGGAGGGAACTCCCATCCGCTTGGCGATGGATTCTGTATCTTTTGTTTGCATCCTTGGGGTTGCAGGTCACCTCAGCAGGATTGATGTGCATTCTTCAACTTTCTCTTTTGGTTCAGATGTGAACCATCAGTTTTCTTACTAAATTTCTGTTCTTTAACTCTCTTTCTGGACAGGAGCCTCTGTGGAAAGCTAGCTACAGACCACCATCTTTGACTCCACCCCGTTCAGCTTCTTCTATCTTATCTTCCAATTTACTAATTTGTTCTTCAGCTATAGTCATCATGTTATTTTTTGTGTATCATGTTCTTTATTCTAATAATTATATTTTTATGTGATAGATCTACCTAGTACTTTTAAAACAAATTTTTATTCTTCCATTATTGCATATATGTTTCTCCATTTCTGTGAATGTGTTTAGCTTATTTAAAATTTTTAATCTATTTTTCTAAATCTATTTTCTAATCTATTTTTATGTTTCAGAAGGAATGCAATGCCCAATTACATTTTTTCTCTTGAAGTGGTGACACTCCTCAGGGTTTTAGTTATTTGGGCACATATTCTTTAGGAGTCTTAGCTAGTACTGAGAATATGTAGTGGGGTAGGGAAAGCCATGTCCTAGTCATAGAGCAGAGGGTCCCAGGTACTTGTTTTCCATCATACTACAAAGCAACTCCTCAGGCTGGTAGTGGATAGGAAAAATATTCTCCCTGGATATAATCTAGTAGCCTAGAGTAATAGATGAGCACAGAGCAGTAGCTGAGCTAGTTTTAATCTGGTTTTCCAGCTACACCTCCAGAAGGGTAGGTGCATTGCCCAGACAATACCCCTGTATATACCTGTCCAAACTTCTGGGCTATTGTCTCCAAAATCTTCAGTAAGAAGCAGACAATTCTTGCCCTAATGCAAATGTAGGGAAAGGAAAGATCAGAGCTTAAACCACTTTTGTCTAATTTAACATCTCATTTTCACCTTCCATCCTGTCATTTTCCACACCCAACATAACAGTTGAAATAAAATATTATTAGAGTTAAAGAGAGAGATAGAGTCCAATACAATAATAACTGGAGACCTCAATACCCCATCCTCAGCATTGGACAAATCATCCTGACAGAAAATCAGCCTGTGGCTCAAAGGAATAGGACGCCAACCCCATATGCTAGAGGTGACAGGTTCAAACTCAGCCCTGGCCAAAAACTTAAAAAAAGAAAGAAAGAAAGAAAGAAAGAAAGAAAGAAAGAAAGAAAGAAAGAAAGAAAATCAACAAAGAAACACTGGACTTAATCTGCACAATAGACCAAATGGACCTAATAGATATTTATAGAACATTTCATCTAACAGCTGAACAATACACATTTTTCTCCTCAGCACACAAGACATTCTCAAGGATAGACAATAGATTAGACCACAAAAAAGTCTTAAATAATAAAAAACATTGAAATCATATCAAGTATTTTCTATTATAACCATAATGGAAAAAAATAAGAAATCAGTAACAATAAGAACTTTGGAAACTATACAAACACATGGAGGTTAAATGATATGCTCCTGAATGACCAGTGGCTCAATGAAAAAATTAAGAAAGAAATTTAAAAATTTCTTGAAACAAATCAAAGTGGAAATGCAACATACCAAAACTTATGGGATACTGTAAAAGCAGTACTAAGAGGAAAGTTTATAGAAAAGAGTTACTTACATCCAAAAAGTAGAAAAACTTAAAATAAACTGAAAATGCATTTAAAAAAAAAAACCCAAAACAGAAAATCAAGGACAAAACAAACCAAAAATTAGTAGAAGTAAAGAAATAATAAAGATCAGAGCAGAAATAAAGGTGAAACAAAAAAATAGAAAAGACTAATAAAATGAGAAGTTAGTTGTTTGGAAAGATAAACAAAATAGACAAAGCTTTAGTAAACTACTTACGGGAAAAAAAGAGAGAAGACCCAAATAAATAAAATCAGAGATGAAAATGGAGGCATTACAACTGATACCACAGAAATTTGAAGGACCATAAAGACTGTGAGCAACTAACTATATGCCAGTAAATTAGAAAACATAGAAGAAATGAATAAATTTCTATATACTTACAACCTACTAAGATTGAACCAGGCAGAAATAAAAAACCTAAATAAACCAACAACAAATAACAAGATGGAAGTAGTAAAAGAAAGTTGGAGACTTTACCTCTTTCATGTTTACATGGATGGAGCTGGAACATATTCTTCTTAGCAAAGTATCTCAAGATTGGAAGAAAAAGTATCCAATGTACTCAGCCCTACTATGAAGCTAATTTATAGCTTTTGTATGAAGGGTATAACCCATCTATAGCACAAGAATATGGGGAAGGGCCAAGAGTAGGGAGGGGAAGGGGGAGGTTGGGTAGTTGGTGGGGCCACCCCTACAGTGCATCTTAGAAGGGTACAGGCGAACCTTACTAAATGCAGAATACAAATGTCTTCATATAACAACTAAGAAAATGCCAGGAAGGCTATGTTAATCATTTTGATGAAAATAGTTCAGATTGTATATGAAACCAGCACATTGTACCCCTTGATTGCACTATTGTACACAGCTATGATTTAATAATAAAGACAATAAAAAAAGATGGAATTAGTAATAAAAATTTTCCCATCAAAGAAAATCCCAGTATCCAGTGGATTGACTGCTAAATTCCACTAAGCATTTAAAGAAAAACTAATAACAGTCTGACTAAAACTATTCCAAAAACTTGAGAAAGGAATACTGCCAAACTCACTCTTTGAGGCCAGTATCACTCTGTTAGAAAAACCAGACAAAAACACAAAAAGAAAACTATAAGCCAATATCTCTAATGAATATAGATGTAAAAATCCTCAACAAAATATTAGCAAACCAGATTCAAAAACACATTAAAAAGTTATTTATCCTGATCAAGTGTGATTCAACCCAGGGATGCAAAGATGATTCAACAAACACGAATTGATGTGACACATCACATCAACAGAATGAAGGATAAAAAAACATATGTTTATTTCAACTGATGCTGAAAAATCATTTGATAAAATTCAATATCCCTTTATGATAAAAATGCATAAAAAACTGTGTATAGAAGGGATATACCTCAACATAATAAAAATAAAAAGCCATATATGTCATATCCACAGCTAGTATCATACTGAATAGGAGAAAACAGAAAGCTTTTCCTCCAAGATCTGAAATAAGATAAGATCTTCCCACTTTCACCATTGTTTTTCAACATAGTACTGGACATTTTAGTTAGAGAAATAAGACAAGAGCAAGAAATAAAAGGCATCTAAACTGGAAAGGAAGAAATAAAATTATCCCTGTTTGTAGATGATGAGATCTTAAGACACCATAAAATCTACCAGGTAAACAAATTCAGTAAAGTTGCATAATACAAAATTGACATTCAAAAATCAGTAGCATTTCAATACGCCAGTAGAGAGCAATCTGAATAAGAAATGAAGAAAGTAATTACATTTTCTGTAACTAGAAATAAAAAATAAGATACCTAGGAATAAACTTAACCAAAGAAGTGAAATATCTCTACAGTGAAAATTATAAAACATTTCTGAAATAAATGAAGAGGACACAAAAAAATGGAAAGATATTCTATGCTCATGAATTAGAAGAATCAATATTGTTTAAAGGTCCATACTACCCAAAGTAATTAATAGATTTGATGCAATCTCTATCAAAATACCAAGGATTTTCTTCAGAGAAATAGAAAAAAAAAATCCTAAAATTTATATGGAACTACAAAAGACCCAAAATAGCCAAAGCCATCCTGAACAAAAAAAAAGAAAGAAAGAAAAACTGGAGTAATCACATTACCTGACTTCAAATTACACTACAAAACTGTAGTATAATTACAATAACTAAAACAGTGTGGTACTGGCATAAAAACAGATGTGTAGACCAATGGAATAGAATCAAGAACCACCAAATAAATCCATACGTATACAGTGAACTCATTCTCAGCAGAGGTGCCAAGAACATTCATTAAGGACAGGACAGTCCCTTCAAGAAACGGTGCTCGGCAAACTGAACATCTATATGCCAAAAAATGAAGGCAGACCCCTACACCACATCATATACAAAAATAAAACCAAAATGAATTAAAGACTTAAATCTAAGACCTAAGGCTATGAAGCTAGTAGAAGAAAACTTTGAGGAAATGATCCAGGACATTGGTCTGGGCAAAGATTTCTTGAGTAATGCCTCAAAAGCACAGGCAACCAAAGAAAAAGTGGACCAGTGAGATCATATCAAGGTAAAACTCTTCTGCACAGCAAAAGAAACAATCAATAAATGAAATGACAACCCGCACAATGGAAGAAAATACTTTTAAACTACTCCTCTGATAAGCGATTAACAACTAGAATACCTAAGGAGCTCAAATGCCTTAATAAGAAAAATAATCAAATAATCCGGTTAAAAAAACAAGCAAAACATATGAATAGACATTTCCAAAAGAACACAAATAGTCAACAAGTATATGAAAAGTGCTCATTATCATTATTCATCAGAGAAATATAAATCAAAAGTGCAATGGGTACATATTATAAGGGTACTTGTGAAATTTACTAAATGTAGAATATAAATGTCTTAACACAATAACTAAGAAAAAAAAGGTGAAGCATGTTTAGAATTGATTCTAATTCTTTGTGTACTAGAAAATCAAAACTCCCTCTCATATGAATCAATCAATTATCAAATCATACGTCTTTTTTTTTTTTTTTTTGAAACTGAGTCTCATTATGTCCCGCTTGGTAGGGTGCTGTGGTGTCACAGCTCACAGCAACCTCAAACTCTTGGGCTCAAGTGATTCTCTGGCCTCAGCCTCCGGAGTAGCTGGGACTGCAGGTGCCCACCACAACGCCTGGCTACTTTTTTTGTTATTGTTGTAATTGTTGTTTAGCAGGCCCTGGCCAGGTTCAAACCCACTAGTCCTGGTGCATGTAGCTGACATCCTAACCCCTGAGCTACGGTGCCAAGCCTCAAACTATAAGTCTTCACTTGAATAATTGTCAATACAGTGAGTCTTTTTGTCAGTTAAATTTGTGGGACCATTTCCCAGTCACTGATTTTGTTTTTTTGTTGGTGTTTATTTTTGTTTGTTTGTTTTTCTTTGGTGTGTGTATTTGCGTGTGCATGCACACACGCTAAGGATTTGGGCTATTCACCTCACTTTTTCACCTTTTTAATGTGCTAAAAATTACTGTTTAATTCATCTAGTTCTGACATTATCTACTTTCATCCATAGTATATTCGACTGAACAGAGGAATTTCTAACTGCCTACCCCAGGGTAAAGTGGGTACACATTCTAGAAATCCATCTGGTCATTTTACCTGCAGTACTTTGGGCAAGTTAACTGGGCATCAGTATTCTCTGATGATGCTTGTACCCTTTCTAATCCCAAAATGTATGAAGGATACAAAATATGTTAGGCACACTATCAGGTGCATTCAAAGCCATCTCAGTTAATCATCTAAACAGTTCTATAACTGTAGGTATAGACAGTACTATTTTATAATTGAGATTGCTGACACCCAAGAAGGGTAAATTCCACAGATGCTCAAATAAAAAACTATCCCTCATTAAAAAAATAACAGTATGATTGAGTCCTTCAATGTAGCTCAATATTTGGGCCAATTATTTTACACAACAAAATAATGTAAAGGAAGACACTCTAGTTTGAAATAGCCCCAGTCATAGCTGTGTTGAATGATTCCAGAAGTAGAATTGGTATAATTCTTTTTAAAAAGAGGCCAAAAAACTTAGCACAGGTTTAATAATGTTGTTTTGAGGATATCCTGTCACAACTCCATATGGTAGAGATGATTATAAACAAGGCTTTTGAAGATCATTTAACAACCCTAAACAGTAAATCTTAGGATCACAATTATTCCTGCAGAATAAATGAAAAAAAAAAAAAAAACATCAAATGTATCAAGGTTATGCAAATAAAACTTGAGATTTGAGGTAAAATGTTCATCAATATCATCTATCAAAAATTCAAAAATGCAGAATCTCTACTAGCTCTGGAAAATAGTATTTGATGACCTTGCAAATGATTCACATATAAGATATGGGTGCCAAAGATGATTGAGAAATAAATTACTTTTATAAACTATGAGAAATAATGCTATATCTAAATTAATATCTTATTTAACAAATACTTTACTAAATTTTAAAATTAAATATTATAATTAGGTATGTAACTCATAGTTTAATAATTGAAAATTTATTTTTATCTTTATCATTTAGAGCTTATTTTTATCAATTATAGTTAGATGTCTAATTATATGTAGCCAGGAAATAACAGAGAAGAGATTTTAGCTTAGATAGAATTGAAAGCACTCTCTATGTCATATACAATCATGTTGTTAAAGTTTTATGTAACACCCTAAGAATACAAGGACAATTCAAAAGGGATTAATGGTTACTGAGAGAGGCTTGATGAAAGATAGAGAATTGGTAGAGAAGGGTAGTTAGAATTTTTATTGACAGACAAGCATTGTAGTTTGCATGAACATCAAAATAAAGTCATTTCATTCCTAAAAATATCTGTTTTGGTGGACTGATAGTAATTCTAATATTTTACTACCAAAAAATGTTTTTCATTTATTGAGAATTTATAGTCAAGTACCATGCAAAGCATATTGGAAAATGTTCTCATTCAGTTCATATAACAACCCTGAATATTGCTATTGCTCTCATTCTACTCAAGAAAAACAGAGAATCAGGGCAATTAAGTCATTTCTCAAAAAGCTTAAAAAAATATATAATAGCAGAATAGAAAACCGAGAATATCTAAATGTACTGCCTTAGTTCACAAACCATAGCATTCTCTGATCTTTGTCTTTTATTTCATATCAAGATTTTTTTTTTTTTGGCAGTTTTTTGCTGGGGTCAGGTATGAACCTGCCACTTCCAATATAAGGGGCCAGTTCCCTACTCCTTTGTGCCATAGCTGCTGCCCTTCATATCAAGATTTTTAAAAAAAAAAATGTGTGAGGGAAAGATGAATGAACACTAGACTTTCAAGGAAGGTTTTATGGAAATACTCTATGTTGAGTCTGGCCTTGAAAGATATACACAATTTAGATAGGCAAAAAGGAGATAACAAATAACATGTTAATAACGTGAATAAGGGATTATAACAAAGTTCGAATTGTTTGTGGTAGGACAATGGGAAATGTGTACAACCACACTCAATCCAGTTGACTGGCAAACAAGGAAATTATGGATTTGCCATTGATAATGTTTTGAAAATTTCTTCCACTGAAAGTTTTTTTTAACATCTAAAAGTATATATATGCTGAGTTATGGTGATTCATCAAGAGTTCAAGAAACAAGTATTCATAATACATTACCCAAGAGGGAATAATAAATGACCTTGCCATAATGGAGTTGGTGTACATTGTACCTTCCATCAGATTCTAAAAATTATAATCTTATTTCTCTGCCCAACAAATGCTCACAAGTAAATTATTTTTAAAATGAAGTCAGCACTGACAGAAACAGTGTTGTATTCTATGATAACTGCTTGATGGTTGAGACATTCCAGGAAAATGAGCTATTAATGCTCGCTTCTCCCTCTTACAGACTCAGTCTTCATAGTTGTCAAGGGCTGTGCTAGGCAGAATTTAAATAGCACTTAATGTAACTACAAACACCAACATTTCACATGTAGATCTCACCTAGGTTGTGTGAGGTTGTGTGCCCTGTGTCCCTTGTACAGCCTGTGCAATTTTCTTTTAAATTATATAATAGAAATAATAATAAATGAATAAATCTGGAGATCTCTTGAGCTCACTAGCTCAAGGTGAATCTAGGGAACATAGCAAGACATCATCTCTCAAGAAATTTTAGACTAAAAAATAAAATTTTTATATGAAATTGAAAAAATGAGCATATCATTTCAGTTAGAAAACCAAACAAGTTTTATTACTGTTGGAGTTTGTGTTCAAAAGTGTATTTAACATTACACAAGACAAATATAATTTGGACCACCCCAAATGCAAAAAGGTCTCCATTTCCATTCTCTTGACAGTCTTTCATTGTTTCTCCCACACCTTACTCCTGCCCTTCTTCCTTCACTCTTGTCCACTCCTCTCTGCCCATTTATCAATGGCCAGCTCAGTTTCCAGCTCCTGCTCAAACCCTTCCTTAGCTACTTGGTTCTCCCCATCTTTAATATCCTCTCATTTGGTTTACAATTTAAGTCACACTTACATGCGTCACATAGTTAATTCCATTCATGACATCAGAATCTGCACTAGCATTGATTTGGCAGGGCAGTCCCAGTCTGATCAGGGTAAATAGCCTTGACAGAAATAAATTCTGTGAACTTGTTCTGGTGAAAATTGGTTTTCGATATAGTGCCATTCAGAGGAAAGAAAGACATATGAAAAGATATATGCACCATTTTAAGCCTTTGACTAGGAGTTTAGGAAGAGA